>VZRX01017309.1:60608-139242 GCA_013398075.1 Notiomystis cincta | reverse complement strand
AAAAAAAAAAAAAAAATCATGTTCAAATCACAGAATAGACAGCTATTATTTGCTCACCTGAAATATTTGTTTCAAGGAAAAAAGTGCCCGTCTCAGCTCCCTTCCATTGGAATTGTAAAGTTTTTCTGGGAAAACAAAATAAGACAGGAGAAAAAACTTCAGCATAAACAAAACTAACACAGAAAGAATATCGTACACCTTTTGAAAGAGTCATAGTACCCACTTCCCTTTAGGCAGACTGCTCTTAAAACAAATAGCTTTTTAAAATATAGATATAGGAATTATTTATTAAATGTGCATGTAAACCAGGGTTTAGTTGTGTACAACTTCAGATGGCATCTCTCAGGTAAATTCATAATAGCATCAACAACATCAGTGAGAAAAAAATATCTCTGGTGTTTTGGAAAATGCTTATAAATATTGTTCTTTCTGCATTAAGGTAAATTTAGAGTTTACTGAAAGTACCGGATTAATATCAAAAAACTCAGCTGAGACCACTCATTGTCTTTGTTATCAAAGCTAGAGCCACTGAATCCCATCCTTGACTGCCTTCCCTCTAGACATTCTTTTCTCATGGTCTCATCTTTCTATTGTTAAATCCTTTCTCCAATAGCAATGAACGTTAATACCAGAAATAGTCGGACAGTCTGTTCTTAGTATAATTCAAAACAGTGTTTTATTCTCACGAAAACTGATCTTGACCTTTTTCTAAATGAAGCAGAAGCCTTCTTTTCATCATCCAATACTGAAATGTATTACTTCATTTATTCCCCTACTAATGCATCCTCACAGAAATAATTTAAAGACAAAAGCAACTCTGCTATCTTTCTGAACCCTGCTACAATGTTTGTGCCTTTGGAAGGAGTCTTGGACTGTGCATCTCAAGTCTGTTGTTGCAAATTTGGAAGATATTTGTGGCTGTGCAAGGACAGAGCAGAAGGTGAGCTCTTCAAATCTTCCTGGTCTATTGTGCTTAGTGTATCTGATAGAGACTCCATGCAACACTTCTACAGCCCTAAATTTAATTTTATTACTGCAATCTAAGGGCAATGACAAAGGAAAATCAAATCTTCATAGTCACCTCAGAAGACATACTGCCTCACCCTCAGATCATCACGAAAGCACCCCCTCTGCAATGGACAGTGGCCAGCAGGTCCTGAGATCAAAGCTGGAATGCCCATGCAGAGATAATATCCCTATAAGAAAATTAAATATCAAACCCCAGCATTTTATTTCTTCCTTTCCCTTGCCTATTTCTCTTTCAATTACCACTTTACACTACAAAACCAAATTAAATTTTATTTCCCTCTGTCAGGAAGTTGCAAAAAGGGGCTAGCATTTGAGGATTCAATGCCTTTATAACTCAGTAATCATTTTTTACTTCAATCAAGGAAGGTGTGGTTTAATTTTAGAAAAAACATTTCTTATTCCCAACAGTCATCTTCAACCAAAGGAAAAATATGAAGTAAAATGTCAGCAAAACTAACACTTTTTTTTTCTAACTTTGAAAGTAGTTTTGTTCATCCCTAATTGCCTCTGATTTCAAAGGCAGAATGTACAGACCTGGCAAAACTATTGTTGTTATAAGTTGTCTCCTTTCTTGCACTTTTTATAGATTCTTGACAAAACATTGGAGGAAAGGATTTCACTTCAAGCCATAAACTTAGAGGCACACTTTAATTACTCTCACTTAAAAACTCACTGGCATGTGGGACCACATTTCTTGGCAGAATAAAGAGTAATTTTGTCAGGAAAGCCTAAAGAATAATAAAGATCTTCTAAGACCCGGTCTGTCAACTTTACATGCCACATTACACAAAATATTCCTTTTTGAAAGTTACCTCCATCTGGCATTTGTTATTACTAATTTCCCTCTATTCATAATTCACCAGCATCATTATGAGCAGAATGTCTCCAAACAAGGCAGTGCATTATCATCTTAATTAAGAGAGGCACCACTTCTTAAAGTCCTGGCAACTTTGTACATAAATATCAATGTCCTAACAAATGCCATCTGTTGGTCTTGGTCTAAAACAGAAATCATCATCGCAGCCCGGGGTGAACTCCTAACAAACCATTGTTATGATACCATAACACTGGTTGGTTGCGCTGGTGCGTGAAGGTTTTTGGTACTTCTCAGAGGAACAATGCTGAACATTTTTTCTCCTTGGTCTTTTCTCAGAGCATAACCTCATCCTTGGCACAAACAATGCTCTCCCTGCTTGTCTGTAGCAAAGAGGACAGAAGTTACTGACTGCAGCTCAACAAGGGATCTATCATTACATCTAAGAATCAACAACTGCTGCAAGTGTCAGGTTTGACAACACTTGTGGCATGTGTCACAAATGCCTGAGATGGGTTGAAAATCCATCTGAGGAGTGACAGTCCAGGTAAGTCATCTCATTTCTGGGATCTTCTACCAGAGACAATGTACACTCCCAAGTACCTCCTCATGCAGAGCTCATCTTGTTGAATGAGCTCAAAGCTACAAGTCCACAGCATCTTCACCTCTTACTCTTACACACAGGCAACTGCTTAACTCTTGACACCCACTTCTCATAGTGCTGGCAGCTATCTGAAACATTCACTGACCATAACCCAAGGAGGAAAGTGAGATGGCCATGCTACATCAGAGGATGGTTTAGAAAATCTCAGTCCAGGATGAACCTCACCCAGGGCAGGAAAGCCTGAGTAAGCCAAGGTAGTGCATGGATCCTTACAAAAGCCTGTATTTTTATTGTGTGTTCTGATTTTCAGATTACAGCTGGGACACACTTGCTAAGATGCTCTCAAGGCCTTAGAAAACTCCCATTTTTTAACAGTAATTTTAACACCCCAGGGACCTCAGGCACATCCTGCAAGCTCTAGACTGCAACTGAGGCTACAAAAACACATCAGCAGAAACTGAAAGGCAAAAATGAGTTCTGAGCTTTTTTCCTATGCTAAAAAAAACCAAATAAATTTAAAAAAGAAGAAAAAAAGCGAGAGGAAAAGCCACTTTTCCTTACAATGTTTTCACACTGCAGACGATTCAGAAACTAGACAGCAAATGCTCTTTAATGCTTGTTTTACATAAGCAGTTTAAAGTGTTGCCCTCTGAAGCAGACTGAGAAACAACTTTCTATGTTAAAGCACAGAGGTGACTAACTCCCATGGTACATCCCTGGCGGAGTTGTCTGTAACTGAAACAAATGATGCCTACAGCTTTGAAACAGGAGTCTAGCCTGCTACTATCACCAAACCCAGAAAATTCTGAGGTGCTCCAAGGACAGTCCAAAAGAGTCAAATGTTCACAGCTTTATTATAAGGTGTTAGATAAGCTTGAATGTGTACAGCAAAACTGCTTTGTGCCAGAAAACAAACCTCTGAACTTCAAGCAGGAATGTGGGCTACTATATCTCTCCCTGAAACTTCTCTGGTCCTTTGGTAAAAGACATTTTCTGTCCTTCCCCTGGCCAGGTGCAAGATTCTACATTCATAAACTTCAAGATAAGAGAAGATAAAACAGGTCAGTAAGTTCGTAGGTCAGAGAGTCTGCGATATCTGAGTTCATCTACCTAGTAATGATGGTGGTTTTGACAGCTGTGTCCTGATAAGCCACACTATTGCAGCCATTTTTGCTATGTTTCTTCAAGAAATAAAGAGCTGCATCCCTGGCTGTTAAATAGTTTTAATTGCATGTAATAGATGACAGAAAATTCTCCTTGTGTTTCCCTCTGACAATAACTAACACTAGAGGGCACTGCTTATTTCTTTATTTTATGAAAGAAAAGGCACTCTGTCCCTCCATGGGCTTCCTACTGATAGAGTAATACTGTTTGGGATGCAGAGTTGGTACTCCATTAACCTTGAAACCCTGTTTTTATTCTGTAGACTGTAGGATATTTCATGAAATTAAAAAGCATCAGTACTGCCAATCTCAAACATTCAAAATCAGAGTCAACTCTTCTGAAACTGCTAGAAAACCAGGTACTGGTAAGGGCCTGAGTTTCATTTACCTTTCTTCAAGAAGCAAGAGTCACATTTATTAAATTATCCTTCCCATCATAGTGGGGAGGTGTATATCCTTGAATGCAGAGAGACTCCATTAGCTCAGCATTTTTTTCTAGAGCCAGGGAATCAGAGATAACCAGGCTTGTGGTAGAGACATGTGTGACAGGTAGCAACCTGCAAGTGGCTATTTCCCTGCAATAGCAGAACTTTGGTTAAGAGAAGTCTTTATGCTCTAAAAGAAAAATATTATTCATTACTCTGTATTTTTGCTTGCTTTTACTTCTGCGAAAAACAACTCAGGCTAAGTGAAAAGGGATTCCTATAGGTGAATTTGGTACAAATGTAGCAGTGGAGTGAAGGCAGTTTGATTTGCAATCAACATCTTTTCAGAGAGGAAGTCTTTAAAGATCTTTTATCAGACAACTTGTAGCTTTTAAATGTATTCTATATTTTCAAAGAGAATTGTCAGAGGCTCAAATTTCATTGGGTATTCACCTCTTTTGACTACCTGGGAAAAGGGATTTTTTAAAAGAAAATAACAATTTGTCCTTATATTCTTAATTAAGACTTTTCTTCTGCCTTCTATGGGCATAAAATGAGTGTTTTCAATCCACAGTAATAAAAGAAAAAGTGGAACTGGCAGAACATTGCTTGGTTCAGTCCCACATGTTACACCTGACCTCTGACCGACAGGGTACCATCCTCCTCCCTTCCTCTTCCATCACACCCATTGAATTAGTCCCTGGGATATAGTAATTTATACAGCATCAGCCTTTTGAGCTGTTGGCAAAGGCTTGTGAACATCTGGCTGAGCACAAATGGGAGTTGCTCTGCTTCACTTGCTGCTGCCTGAATGACCTCCATGTCTCCCATCCATGCCTCTTTTCTTTAAACTATAATTTCAAGATGAAGCTCCTTTCCTTACAAAAACATAAAAGGGAGATTAACTCCACATTTGATTACATTAGCAGGATACCTGGTGCAGATCCACTTAAATGATATTTGAAACATTTCCTGCCATTCATTTTTACCTTGCATGGGACAGAAGTAGCAATATTCTCTGGCTTCCAGTAGCCACTTGCAAATTAGCCAGTATTAGAAACTAAAAAAAAATTAATTCCTCTCCCTGCAACAAAGAATAAAATACTATTTTAAATACTCACTAGGAAGAATTATTAGTGACAAAATTAAAAGGCTTTCAGAATTTAAATGAACTGCCTACCTTTCCAGCAGCACTGATGGGGAAAACAATTAAAAGAACAAAGAGAAGTGTTTACAATGGTAAGAAATCTTGGCATTCACTCTTTCTGTGAATGCTAATGTCACACTTCTAAATTTATTACTGCACTATTCCAATTTTAAATGCATGCTATTTTATCTGAATGAATGTATGCAATTGTAAAATTTGGGAAAAATCTGAGCAGTACAGCAAGAAGTCAGGCAAATGGGTCCAGTCCTGTGAACAGGCATCAGGAAGCAGCCTGGTAGACTTCACTCGAGTAGGCCCACGGGTACATATAGTGCTGCAGATCTATAAAACAACTGTATATAAAACTAATTAGCGTAGTGTGCCAGTCTTTCACTGTATGTCAAACAAATTAAAGCAGTTCTCTAGGAAAAGACCTGGTCCTGTGCCAAGAATAGGCTCTCTTCTTAGTTTTGCTTTTGTCCACGAAAGTTAGTCATAAATGTGTTGGCCAGACAAGGCACTCTCCTTTTCTTCCCAGACACCCTAGAAAATGCACGAAGAAGGGATTCATTCACAGGCATATTGCCCACTATTGCATTAGCACAATTGCTGCTTCTGCTGAGATTACTTCTTTTTGCATATTACAAATTTCCTTTTTTTCCCTTTGAATCTGATCTTATTTTGTCTGGATAAATGGTTATGCATTAATTAAAGGAACACGTCCCATGTGAAGTCAAGCTACATTTTCTCCCACTGATCCAGGGATAAATGATTAGCACTTAGCACAGGAAAGGAGCTTTCTCACAGCAAAGAACCTTAGGCCAAGCAAGTGGCTGCGTACAAATTTCGGGAAGCTGAGCCCACATCACTGTCAGCACCGACTGCTTTGGAGGAATGTGCAGCCTGCCTCCAAGGAATGCTGCCCCAGCTCCCCGGCAGAGAAAAAACCTCCCTACTCTCCTTTTCATTCAGACACACAGCAGCTGCTTAGCTAATTATCTGGGACAGTGGGTCCCCTCAGTGAGCAGGGTCCTTTGCCCCTACTGGGAGAGGGGGATCCTTTGTCGGGAAAGGATCCTATTACGCCTGCATATGAGAAGAGCTCAGCTTCAAGCCTGCATCCTTATTCCCTTTCTCTGTAAAGGACCTGCAGGTGGGGAGTGGGAGGAGGGAAAGACAAAATAGCCTTGGACACCCTTTCCTATCCCATACCCTAAAGCCATGCTGGCAGAGGCTCAAAGTAGAGAGCGCAAAGAGCCACCTGCAAAGCCCAGGGAGCCTGTGGGTTTGGACAGACAAGCAGGGAGAACTCCAGGGCAGGATCTCCCCTGGGAATGAAAAGTACCCGATTCGGCCAGCACTTCAGAGCGATTCTATGCATTCATGCTTAGGGATTTTCCTGCCCCTTTGAGAGCAGAAGTCTGCTTTCTTGACACTGCAAAAAGTACCCAGCAGAAAGAGTTCCTGGATTTCCACAGGGAGAGTACACAGGGCAAAACCTCACTCTGGGAAGATGGGTTGCAGCTAACCTCTTTTGAATATTTCTCTGAAATGCCAAATGGCTTAACTTCTATCACGAGGGAATTAACATAAAACTGTCAGCACAAGAATGATTATACGTTTAAATCCACTGAAAAAAGTATCCACTCCTCCAGGTGCAAGTGTCCTCCCTTACTTCTTGCTCCTGTGTTTCCAAGAGATATGAAATGAGATTCAGTCAATTGTGTAATATATAATCAAATGAGTAATATATAAGAAAAGTCCAGAGGATCAGGAAGAAAGACGATGACCCTGAGCAAGAGGAATCAGAGACGTGTAACAACAGGTCCTTTTCATTCTGAACACATCATTCCTGAATGTCCTGGTGACTCCCCTACCCTTGGTTCTAGGTATTAATCAGTGCTGGAGGTTCAGCATAAACTACAGTAACATCTAAATAATTCCATGAGTTTTAAAAGAAGGAGTTTTTTTGTGCAGATATTTGGTAGAAGGGACTTTCCAGTCTTTATCGTACTCCACTGTTGTGGTTTAACCCCAGCTGGCAGCCAAGCCCCACCAGCCACTCACTCACTCCCCCACGAGCGGGATGAGGGACAGAATGGAAAGTGTGAAAGTGGGGAAACCTGTGGGTTGAGATAAAGACTGCATAATAGTAAAAGAAAAAGCCACCCACACAAGCAAAGCCAAACAAAGAATTCATTCACCACTTCCCAAGGGCAGGCAGGTGTTCAGCCATCTCTAGGAAAGCAGGGCTCCATGACCCCTAACAGTGACTTGGGAAGACAAACACCTTCATTCCCAAAGTGTCCCTCTTCCTCCTTCTTCCTCCAGCTTTATATGCTAAGCATGACACCATATGACATGAAATGTCCTTTTTTGCTACATTGAGGATCAATTCTTGTGCACTCACAGACCCCTTGCAGATGCTGTGGTACAAGAAGCAGAAAAGGCCTTGACTCTAAGTGCTAATCCACAATAACAAGCACGTCCCTGGATTACCAACACTTCTGTCTTCAGCAGAAATCCCAAACAGCCCAAAAGTCTGTCCCAGACTAGGTACTATGAAGAAAATTAACTCTATCCCAGCCAAAACCTCTCTGGCATCATAACAGGACTATAGTGATCTCTTCTCAAGAATTTCTACCAAACTTCTGCAAACTCTGCTTGGTTTCAAGCAAATCACATGTCATGGATAAACCATTAACCAGAGTTTCCCCTTTACAGAGCTCTAAATTACCATCCTTTTGCTCCCATAGACCCATCCACATGCACATGGAACTAGGAAGAACATTTGTCGTGCACACATTATGGCAAACAAATGCTGGTGATTTACATTAAAGGGAGATGTTAAAAAGCAGCAAGTGTTTATATAGTTAAGTGCAAAAGGAAACCTTAGTCTTCATCTGCTGGATCTAGGCGTTTACAGCTGTGGAAGATGGTGCTCTCCCTGTATGTTGCACTGTAATATGTTAAGATCTTAAAAATTGATGGTGTCAAAACTTCCTCTTACTGTTTCCATTTCTAAATTACTTAGCGTATTAAGGCCCTGCTTGCTCATAAGCAAAAGAAAGGACATATAAGGTGATGTGGGCTGAGAGCAGGGTGAAGCTGCCTGACAAAAAGGGCTAGTACTTTTCCTCTTAGTTTTATATCTCTCTGCTCACTACTGTTTTCCCAGTTCTCTACTGCACAAACCTGTGTCACTTGTCTTCAACTGCTGCAGTGGAAAAAAGGACAAATGCAGTAAGAAAGCCTAACAGAAGGAGAGCACAAAATCAGGTTTTACCTAACTTATGAAGTAAAAATCAGAGTAGGACATTAAAACTCAGTGTCAACAAGGAATCATTTAACTAAACAGAAAGCAACAGCAACAGTCTCAAGAAACTTGAATAGTTTGCAAATTTCCATGATTAAAACCTCCAGGCATTAAAAATTAGTTGTATCTGGAGAGATAAAGAAAATGCATGGGGTGTTCATTGCCAAAAGACCTTTTTATGAACAGGCTTTCAGGGTCTGGCTGGGGAAAATATTGCAAGCCTGTGCCACAAAAAGCTTTTCCTGCCCTCTAGGAGCAAAAAACTGTGACTGGAACAGCAAGGCAGCTCTGAATCCACTTCCCATGTGGTTACCACCACAGCTTTTATTTCCAGTTCCAAATTACTTCTCTCATGTATCCTTTCTGATTTTGTAAGCTAGAATACAGAATTCCTCTTTACAGTTACAGTTACATTTCCCAGTGAGTCTGATGCTTACTGATAACTTTGAACTCATGGGGACGCTCTGTAGGTCTGTGCACACAGAACGAACTGCTCAATCAGCTCAGTCTTCCTTCCTTCCTTGAAATAAAAAGCCATATTCCAAAGTTACAGCCTTTCCAACATATTAACAAAATAATGAGCCTCTGCCTCTTCAGCCTATCTAACAGGCACCATAGTGTACTTCCCTACAATGATTTATTTATATAGGTCCTCTCCACTTGAATGCAAAAGGCACTAATATGCTCTTTAGTTCTGAAGTGCAGGAAACAGTACTTTGGGTTGACAGCTTCAAAGGAGGGCACTTCTACATGTCCAAAAAATGCTGTGACTGCTCTTCTGTAAAAGTCAAAGGGTTACAAAAGGGAAAAGGCTGCATAACAAGGTCAAATATTAAGGCACCATATTAGAGCAAGTGGTGATGGAAAAGACTTGAGAGGTCATCTTGTTCATCCCCCTGTTAATGCAAAATTGTTCCCTAGAGAGTAATACAGTAGAAAAGTAGTTGTTATACTAAAATATAGGTTACAGAATTCAAGAGAATGGGGCTGTAGAAAATTGCTAGAAAAGAAAATAATATAGAAGAACTAACTTCTCCTTTAGAGATTACTGTAGCAAAACTGAGGCTAAGCCATAATTTTAAAAAGTATGTGTAGACCAGTCTTTAATGTTTATTTCAGTTTACAGCTTGGTCTCTGAGCTGCTGACCTGTGTGCTTGTGCTCAAACAAGCACATCAGCCAGTACCTCCTGGATTAGAAATATCTAACAAGAACATGCTAGTCAAGATTCGAGTTTTCTGTTTTTATTCTATTTTAAACACAATGCCAACATGTTGCCCTGCATGTTCAATCCGTATTAGTAAACAAAGAACAAGAAAATTATAGTAACCCATCATCACAAAAAGACAAAAAATTTAGGCACACCCTCACTATCCCTTGAATTATGGATGTCTTATCTGTGCTGACAGCTTGGCAAAAGGCAAAATGTCTAAGCACAAAGACATCACAGGTTTGTGCCAAGAACCTGAATGAGTTCCTGAGCTTAGAGCTCATATCAAGTTCTTCTGTTGCATAATACATGACAAAATATGTCAGATGCTATCTCCAAGACCAAGTAGTTGCAGTGATCCTAAGTCCAGCCTCAGGAAGTGCATCGGAACTTAATCAGTCCTTCCAATTCAGAGGATGCAGCCTCCTAATTAACAGCATGCATTGAAGCATCAGTTTGTTCAAAAATTTGGAAAGCAAGGATGAAACCATTCATCTGATAGCAAGGCAACAGGTAAAAGAGCAGCAGCAGCAGTTCATGTTGAAAACCTGATAAAGTTGCTTCTCCTCAGATTGCTGTTAGCAATTACAATGGTGTGTGCATTTTTAAATACCTGAGCCTGCATTGCCTGTGTGCATGTGAGACTTCCCAGTCTCACTGCCATGCTGCTGGAAGCAAGTGGTTCCAACTCAGTCTTAGGGGGTTTTTCGACCATTTGAAGTGGCCAAGACAAAGAATACACTATAAAATCCTCACACACAAAAACCGGTAGGTGTGCCTGTGATTATGACACATTATCAACATTAAGGATTAGTATTTAATTGTACTTCAGGATCTCCCAGAAACATCATCCACACAATCACAAAGATCCCTCCTGAAAAGCTTCTAGAGGTGGCATCTGAATCCAGAGGAACTTCATCTTTAGGATTTTTTATCCCAGAATTAATTAAAAAAGAGAGTAAGCAAAGAATTCAAATGTAAATGCCATAGCATTTTCAGGATATTTATTTCAATTTTTCATTACATTTAGTGATGAGCATATTGATTTCTAAAAACAAAATTTATAATTTAATTTCAATATGCAGACCTCCTCAGTCTGCAATTCTTTCAGTATCTCATATAATAGCCTCTTCCTTACGTTAAGAACTTTACTTGTTGCTCATCTCTTCTACACCTTCCTGTTCTTGTGTACATCCTCTAATCTAGTCACATTTTTAAACATGTAAACCCAGATACCGCACTTCAATTGAGGCTTTACTGGTTTTGAGTAAAGAGGAGAAAGAGCATTTCAATAGACAAAGATTTGGTTTTGCTTTAGTGTTACAGTCACACAACAAAGAACAATCCCTTAAGTAATAGTCTCATAGTTCCTAGCAGACGTGATCTCAGTCACAAACAATAAGCTTCTTAACCAGCTTTGTTCTGAGAACTTAAATTGCCTTTTCCCATGTGTCTTGATGCATTTTAGAGTTTTTTGGAAGGATGCTGCTTTAGAATATTTGAAGGATATAGTTAAATTAAGAGAAATTAAATTAACAGAGATAGATTTGCAACAGAGGGAGAATGAAGAAATATCAGATGTGCAGAAGGAAAGACTGCAGCAGAAATACTTTTAGCAGATGTCAAAGTAATTCAGGGTCAGCAAGTTTCCCATCACTCTGAAATTGCTGGGACACATGAAAAATGCACCATTTTGGCAACTGAAAAGCAAACCCCACAAATAAACTGGAACAGAACCACTAAGATCTCAGGCTAAATCCATGCCAACGCATGACTCTCATCTGATGCAGACGCCAGATCAAGCACACGGCCAGTCCTGCTGCAGTTGGCTGGGGAGGCTCAGCGACCCCCCTGTCTGCTGCCCCACTCGCTTCCCAGCATCCCTACTGCTGCTGCGCCCTGGGCCTCGCCATCTCCTGGGTCACACTGGCACAGGGGGGTGCAGGTGGCTGGCACACCGCTGCTCCATCTGCTGTCCCATGTCCTACAGCACGAGGGACGAGAGCAGGCATCCCAGGAACGTGGCACAGGCAGCCTGACCAGCTTAACACAGGAGGAAGGAAGGGGACACCCTGGGGCAGCCAACAGCCTCGAGCTCCGCATGGAGCACACAACAGCCCTGCAAGAGAGCGCTGCTGCAGTTCTGTACTCCAGAGCAGCCTCTCTGCCCTTCACTTGCTATCTTTTATTACCACTCTGACTGCTGGGAACACAAAGGCTATTTCAGAAGTGGAGACACCTTTGTATTCTCTTAAGAACCTGTATATCAGACTGCAAAGATTTAACAGCGGAAGTACTTATGTGTTTCACATCCATACAGAAATGATGTAAAAGAAGGGTATGTCTCCACTTTCCAAGTACCATGATTAGAGGGAAGAGAGGTTTCCAAAGCTACACATCTTAGAATCAGGAAATTACTGATGAAAGACCACTTTAATCAGGAAGAAATTTCCCTTTTGGAAACTCTCCCCCATTTCCATAGCTGAAAAATATCCTATGTTTTCCAGAAACAAGATGTATGATGCTTGTAGCATCCAGAACATTATGGCTGCATCTTTGAGAGGGAATACAAAACAAATATTGGAACAGTCATTTGACCCCCATTAACAAGCACAACAACTATACACCTCTGTGCTAAATGCTTCTCTGAGCTCCTTTTGGAAATCAGTGAGTTCGGTTAAGTGCATTAGCAGCCGGAGAGAAGCTGGTATATAAATCCACCCACCGCTCTGGCAACACATTTTCCCATTTGAAACAAAAGCTGGCTGATGCCTCTCCAAGCAATGGTGTGCTGCTCATTGGGGCATCAGCTCCTCACCTCCCTCGTTGTCTGCAGAGACAGAGGTAAGAGAAACCTTGGAGCATTCATAGCCTCACTTGGAATGATTTCCTGCCTAAGTTTCCCCCTCAGCCTCTTCACATCAACAGTTTTTTCAACAAATAATTTAAATGAAAAGTCACCCAGGCTATGGGGTTCTTTTGGCTGGCCCCATCTTGGGTATGGCCCCATCTTCTGCTGGATCGAGGCAGCTTCCAGGCAAGTTTGCAAGTTTCCAGGGCAAAAGGAAAGGCTTTCCTCACAGTGCTCTGACCATACCACCCTACCAGACATCTACATTTTCAAACATTCCTCAAGCACAATTTCTGTTTACCATACCATGCGGAACTCGGCCTGAACTTGTTTAACACATGTTTGCGTTATTTATCCAAACTCATTCATCACAGTTGTAAAACATCTGACAGATGATGGAGGTTTTCCAGTGTGTATCAGGCCCCTTGCTTAATTCAACCGCTGATTATTTCCACCTCTAAGTAATTTGACCAAAGCCACACGAAAGCATTCAGCTATACTAAATCTTTCTCTGTTTGTTATTAACTCGATCTCTAGCTGTAAAGAGCTCTATCTTTCTCTCTCTCTCATCTAATTAATCAGAAGAATATCTATATACACATGTATATATATTAACACACATAATGTACACACACATTAGTTATATAAATTGTATGTTTTTATATATATGATACACATATTCTACACATATAAATGCAATAGTTTCTTTTTAGGAGGTTCTGTGTGATAAGAAAAGCTTAATTGCTACATGGATTGAATTGTCATTTGTACTATAAACACAGCCAGCTGCTAAGCAAAGTGCTTCCCCATGTACACAGTACAGCACACACATTACTCACACATTCAGCTGCTTAATGTGAAATTTTTAAATTCCCAGTCATAGGAAAAAAATAGTAGCATGAAATCCATGAATTCACAAATTCACTTAGTGTAAGCACACTAAGTCAATGGAGTTTTGAATCAGATCCTGAAACTGGAAAGTAAAAGCTGTTCTTTCTGTGATTACTGAGCATGAGCACTATATTTATTGCCTTTTTACTTCTTGTCTCTTGCAGAAGGAAGATCTTTCACCATTCCTCTTTTTTTTTTTTTTGCATACTTTGCATTGCTCATTAATCACAGTGACACAAGTCTGTAACTATGAAACTAGAAACAAGTTAATAGCGAAGACCTACAAGAATATTAAAAAGACCAAATCCTATCTTCTATCTAGGCTTCCTAGATTCCAAAAATTGTAGTTCAAAAAGTGTCCTATGTGCTGCAGGAATTCAAGATCTGTTCACTGTTCCCGACAAACCCACAACCATTGACTGCATGGTTTGGCCGTCTCATATGTTACTTTTTCTACCCTTTGGAAAACTGTGTAAAAAACCATTATGAACTACATCATCACACTTTCACTTGACAGCACAGGCTGGTTAGTGCAGACCTCAGAGTAAATAAGTAAGTCCCTGTCCTTTCTCACTTTAGTAATCAGAAGTGTCCTGGGAGTGTGAGGCCAGTGTAAAAGCTGCGGCAGTAAACTGAGAATGAAAAATCTCTGCTTCTCTTAAGTCAATGGTGTTGTGCCATTGGCTTTGAGAATCTCTGTGTCCAAGGCCTAGTATGGATCTGACTCCTTTGTCTCCCTCACTTCCTACCCTATTATTATTTCTAAAGCCTATACAGAGACACTGGAAAATAAAGATGATGAGAAGGGATGAGTACAGAAGACAGCTCCAGCAAGAAAACAATAGAGTTTGCACATCTGATTATATTTTATTACATTCAGAAAACAGGAAAATGTGGCTTCTTAGAAGAAATGCAGGATATATTATTACTGTCATCTACAGAAAGAAAACCATGACGAAATAACCAGTTGCTCAAGGTTGCCTCAGTAGTGTTCCTGGTCTGCAGTCACTATTAATCTTTCATACAGAAAGCAGGCAATGAAGCTGAAGGGACAAAAGACTTTAAGAAAAAACCCAACAATATCGTTATTCTTTTGACTGAGGAACGCTTTCTTACTGTATACTTCTTTTTTATTGCTCTTGGCAAGGCTTTTTATGCAAATAAGTGCCCTACAGCCTACTGTCATATGCTGTATATGAGACAACCTCTCAAGTGTGTACAGAAAACTTCAGCTGATGTAGCGTTTGGCAACTTGCTTATTAAGTGGCACTTTAGTTCATGAGCATATTAAATCCATGATGCATAATCTGCTTGGGCAGCCTGCTAGTTTTAAGATGTTAGTCTAGACCTATAAAGCCCTAAATGTCTTGGGACCTATTTATCCAGGCATTGAGCTTTTTTAGAGGTTTTCTGATGAAACAAAAGTTATAATCAGAAAATGTCAGTCACTAAATTGGAAACACTGCATTCAATGTCTCTTGCAGCCAAAAAACTTTCTTTAGATCCAAGATGGGATACCAAACACATTTACCTTTATTCATTGTAACTGAGGATCCAGGAAGGATATGGTCTTCAGCCCTAAGATTGGTGCTGTGGGAAACTGTGGGGCAGCAACATGATGAGGCAAATCAGAGGAGAACAAATCTGCAGATCCTAAAATGCTGAGAGCTCTCGGAGCCCAAGCTGCACTGCAGATAACCCAGAGAGCCCAGTTCTGAGCATGAGTGCCAAAAATCAGTCACAAATTTCAGAAAAGAAAAATTCATTTGTACTCAGACTTGTTCTCTTCAATATCAATTTTCTGCAGAGGTATTAGGATGGTATTTCCTGAGTAGTTTCCGAGTCGTGCCACAGAATATTGGGTGTGTTTGTGAAAGCTCTGTCACTCCTCACTCTCTGCAACTTCAGGATTTTGCATGTCTGGAACAATCTTATTTTTTTCCGGTGTTTCATTAGCAGCCCCTTTCTGAGAAATGCCAGGTGGCACCATGCCCAGAATTGCTGCCAGCTAATCTCAGAGGATTGGGCATTATGCCATCTGAATTAAAAGAGCTCAGCTCTAACTCACTGATAACATTTAGGAATCAAACCAATAAAACGGGAAAACAAAACGAATACAAATAACCTCTGAATGCACACAGATGATAGCTTTTAACTGAAAATGTATACAGTTATGGAGAAAGAAAAAAAAAAAAAAAAGCAGTAGAGGTCTTTTTTCCTAAACTTAAACCAGGGTTCAGGTGAGAAAAATCAGCTATGATTTCATTAGTTTCTGAAAACAGCAAAAAGTAAAAGAAGGAATTTGCACATTTAAGTACAGAGTTAACGTCACAGGGTTCCCTGCAACAGGGAGCTCAAACTTTAGGCAAGCTGTGCTATGCCAATCACCCCATGAAGTGCACAGGAGAAAGAGGAAGAAAAGAATTTGCATTTGAAGGGAACAATGGAGTTTCCCCCTCAATCCCTTCATTCTGGCATTTTGACATGTCCTTTCTAAAATAAAGGCAACATTTAATTTATTAAGAGCAATAAAATCATAAATAGCCAGTGAAAAAGTCTGCATAATCCTAATGTTGTCCACATCTACAGTAAAAACAGTTTTTAAGCTTGAAAGGCTAGAAATTCCCACGTACAACACACCCCACAGGAGGGGTAAGGGAAGGAAAAACACAAGGCTAATAAGGATGTGACTATTAGGAAATAAAACAATTCAAAACCATTTCCTATAACACAGTTAAAGAAAAATATGGGAGGCAACTTTGGCTTACTTTGACTGCTATCTTTATAAAGCATATCTGTGTTATTTACATCTTCTGTATTCTTGCAGAGACCATGAGTCAGTACAGACAGCTATTTTTCCTTCCACTTTGTCATATATAACTTGGAGCGTCAGAAAGCACTGGTCTTGTAATATTTCATAGCTAATTAACAGAGATAACAGCTAATCAAATTAAATAAATCATACAGAGAAAACTTTCCTTTTCCTGTGGCATAACAACATGCTGGAAATTTTTATAGGAGAAACAAGTGAGATGGGAGTTAGTGGGTCTCTCTCCATCTCACAAGCAAGGATGAAGCAGTTTTATCTCTGGTCGGAACAATCCCCCAACAGTTCAGATGGATGAAGGCCTGCAAAAGTTGCTTGCTTTTCCGGCTCTGTTTGCCAAGAATGGACATTAGCCATGGTCAGACACTTCAGCACCCTCCACACAGAGGCAGATATTTCTGAGAGGACACAATCTTGTGTGAGATGCCCTCTCCCTGCCATTGCCCCTCATGTGCCCTGCCACCCACAGGGGGCTGGAGGGACCTGCTCACCTTGTGCTCCCAAGGCAGGAGGGGAAGCCAAGTGTCCACTGGCACTGTGAGAGTCAAAAAGGAGCTCTCATACAGGCAACTCTGCCCCTACCCAGAACACTTTATTCAGTGTCTGCCCCAAGCAGCCCATGCCACTCCAGCTCCAGAAGCCTTGCCTCGAGGTGCCACACTGGCACAGATGGAGCGGAGACAGAACACACTGCAGACACAGCCTGACAGCCCATGCCAATGGAGCACACGAAGCAGAGGAGCCTAGAAGTGAACCCTGCAGCACTCCTTTGTCCTCTCTCCTGGCATGCCTTGCAGAAATGACCGCATTAGAAACAAGTAGAAAAGCAGATTATTATTGAAACATTGAATTTTATTTGTAGTATCTTAATTTACAATACACACATTTCTTCCAGTGAGAATCACATCTGACTTGCTACTGATCCAGGCAGAAATTCAGAGGGGAAGGGACTAGCTTCTGAGGTGCTATCCATAAAAATGTCTATTACTGAATTAGTTAGCTACTAATCATTCTGGGGTTTCTAGGGTGCTTCATCAATCCTCAGCAAAGCTTGCTCATGACAAGACATACAACAAAGTGAAAAACAGAACCAAACCCTGTTCCAATGAGAGCAGAGCAGATTGAACCTAGAAATTAATGAAGGACATGAAGTGGAATTACAGATTACATTCATATAAGGTCACTTCCACACGCCAGCAGTGTGTTTTTATACAGACCTTTTAGCTGCTGTAGGGCTGGATTAGTTACAGTGATTATACCAACAAAGGTAGTCAGATTTTTAAATAATTCCATACATCTCATTTCTTTCAAGGGCATTAACATACCTTACAGATGTCCTCAAGACATGAAATGCTATGGATAGCCATAAACTACTCAGATCTGTCTGCTGTGTTATATCATATCCATCATCAATACTAAGCTGTCATATAAGATGAATTTGAAAGAAACATATGCCCACAAACAAACACATACATATAATCAAACTATATTGTGCCATTTGCATCTTTTTGGTACCTTTAGTCATATTTATGATCAAAATACACTGTTGTTTTCCTCTATCAATAATATAGTTAGTAATTTATCAAATACTTGAATACCAAGAGATATTTCACTGAAAAATTACATGCCCTGAAATATGTAAAGCAATACCCACTGCAATTGCTTTTGCTTTGGCATGCTGGCCTTCCCTCCATCATGAAATGTGACAACAGACAACTCAGGATCTGAACTTCTGATTCAATTACTCCCTAATCCCTGGATTCATAGATTAGCCTGACACTGGCAAGCATGCTCTCTCTAAAGACTATCAAAACAAATGAAACTTTATCATGCAATTGAAATCAAGCATCATTTTTCTATCATTACATCAGAATTTGCCTAAAGAAATCAACATTCCTGAAGCTGAAGCACTCTAGCCATGCTACACGTGCTGTCGGAGGCAGGTTAAATCAGCTGGGAATCCGAAATGTCTAGTATCTGCCTTCAATTTTCCCTGTAACTTCCTTAGCACTAAACTGCAGTGAGTCAGTGCACTGCCAGGCATGTTTCTTTGTCCTTCTCTTTTTGAGATACTGTCCTATGAAAATCCTAACTAAAACAAATCTTTTGCAGGTGGATGGAAATTACTTTGCAGGCTACAGCCTTCAAAACATCACTGCACTACCTACCCACCAAAGACTTTTGCCACTAGATAAACATGTTTGTGTGTCCCTTGGTCATGTTTTTTGTTTTCTCTCAGACTGCTTTCTGAAGGACAAAGCAAAAGACTGTGAACAGATTTGGGTAAGTGCTTTGCATGGGAATGACTTTACGCAGCAGCATTTCCACACCACCCTGGGGTAGGACAGTGCTTGTCCAGCAGCACAAACTGGCATCACATCAGTTTGTTCTGTCTGGAGACAAACTTCCCTCCCTATAGACCACACCTGCAGAATCCACAGACAAAGTTCTGCCTAAATCTGAAGAGATTAGGTGATGTCAAAAATGAACTTCTTTTTTTCACCTACCAGACAAGCACAAAAAGAATCACCAAAAAACCTACAAGATATGGAATGCACGCATTTGGCTTGCACTTTCCTCCCTTTGACAAACTTTTTTGTTTTAGTCAAAAGTAACTTTCATGACAAGTCCTTGGTTGAAATCCTTGAAACTTTTACTCATTTGGCTCACTTAGATGAAAGTCCAAAACACAAAAACTTTTGTTTTCATGCCATCCCCAGCAAGCGGAACCAAAGCAAAGACTTGATGGCTATTTTATGTTTGAAATATTGGCTTCAAAGCAATGGGGACAGCACAGTGTGGGTGGGCCTGACACTACAGCTGTCCTAAAACAAAGAGCCTATATATCAAAAAAAGCTCACAAGAGACAAGATTTACCCAGAAAGAATTACATCCAATAGAAATGAAGATGAGGAAAAGGACATGCATGCACATGTGTCAGGGAAAGCAGGGGGAAAAGGGTAATGGTGCAGTTAAAAAACTAAAAACAAACAACAAAAAGATACTGAAGAATGTTGTATCCACTTGCAGCTGTAACCATTTCCATGGAAAGTATTTTTAAAGAGCTTTCTGACTGCATTACACTATCAATGCAGTATCATAAAAATGGGAAGAGTTACTTGAGCTAGTAATGGGGCCAAACACTCAAAATGGTCTGTATTCAAATGAGGTATCCCATCCATCTATAAACTAACTTGGAATAACAAGATCCATAGGGTAAGTGAATAAAAATGTCAATGAGGTGGTTCAAGTTTAGATCATTCTTTCCAGCTCTATACTCCATTGCAATGGGTTCAGAGTGGTTTTGCTGTTTAGGCAACGGGAAGCAGCAAACATTAAAACAACACACCCACAAAGTTGTTGTCAGCATGTATTATCAAGATGCAAGAAAGTCTAATTTTAAACAGAAGTGAAACAGATGAAGGTTACAGGGGCAAATAATTGCCACAATTGTGTCTGTGCCTGAGTTTGCCAATGGGGTTTATGACAGGTGAATAATTTTGATTGCAGCGTCAGTCTAAAACATTTGACAAGCTTCCAGGCGCTGGGAGCTGTAAGTTCCCAGAGCCTACATTCTCTCCTCTTGTCTAACTGCTGAAGCCAGTATGTTCACACACAGCAGCAGTATCTTCCTATGCCTGTCCCAACAAAAAGGCTGTCGGGGGTAAATCAGTGTGGGCTCATTTCTGTCTCTCCCTCCTGGTAAGTGGTTCATCTTTTGGACACAGGCATTGCAGATTTTAGATGAGACGCAAGAACTGTAAAGACACACACCCATGTATCCTGAAATCAATATCCTGACATCTCCCACTTGGAAAAGACAGTGCTCTGGGTTATGCTGTAACGTGTCAAAGAACATTAGGAGCCTTTCCCTTGGAGCTGGAATCTTGATAATCCACACCACACGTACCCACCACTCTCAAGAACCTAACAGAGCTGTGTTTTTTCGGGCCAGAAATAAAGTACGTCATCAGCAGAGGCAGAAGCATTAGTTTAAAGCAAATCAGTATACCTTTGTATTGTAAATCTCTCCTCTCTCTCACACACATGCACAAAAACTTGCTATTCACCTGCTCTTCAACAAAATTATTTCTGTGTAGAAGCTGGGACCCTTCAACTAAGAATAATCATTCAGTGGGGGCAGAGGGATCTCCGTGATACCTAGAGAGAGAGGACATCCATAGCTCCATTTGCTCTCAAAAGGGTCCTTCACTTTAGGAGCCCTCACAGATGAAAGCTGAAAGTCTCTTTTGCAAACTTCTCTTTGTTTTGTTTTTCCCCTTTGCCAACTAGATGACTCCAGAACACTGATAACAAAAGCAGATGTTTACAGCCACATGGGAGGCTTCCCTGTATACAGTGGCTACTGCATTACACTGCATTAATCACTCCATGACATCTACCATATGCATCACATTGATTAGGAGGCATTTTAAATCCCATTGACAGTGGTGGGATTAGACGTGAACAAATATTACAATGTAGACTCCTTCCCCATATGGTGATCATAAAAATGAATCTCTTAAACACTGGTTTGTTTTTTTTCAGGATTCTCATTTCCCCAACTGAGAAGTGTCTGGATGGAGAAACAAATATGAGGTTTTCTTAGCACTTAATGCAATTGCAGAATCTAAGATGAAGCCTTCACACTATCTTTTATGTATTTTTAATATTTTTTAAAAAGTAGAATTTTCCTTCTATTTTGCATATTTCTGAAGACATCTTGTCATTCAACACAACTGACAACCTTGGTAGATTTCTCTACTTCATATATCTAGAAAAGGGCTTCTGGAAGAAGAAACAAATATCTTTAAAATGACTCACTGATCTATTTAGATCATTGCTACTTGGCCCTGGCTGAGGAAACTCAACCTGTGAATTGCTTCCTGTCATCCACTTAGTTTTGTTTGTTTTCCTCTGGTTCAGTACAGATTATCGGTCTGATTCACCGACTGCCTTTCATCTGACACCAAACCCCTCCATTCTGACCACCAGTTTTGCTTTCATCTGTGCTGAACCCAGTGCTGGGGTATCTCATCTTCTATCAGCTCCATCCATACCCATTATTACACCCAAGGCCTGTTAGTGATAGTATATATGTTAGGTCATTGGAAAATTATGGGTACAGTTTACAGACTAAGCAAAGTAAAACTGCAAGTAAGGCTTTAAGTTAATAATTCACACAAACATCAGTGCATTAAATGGAACGGAATTGCTCATCAGCTGAGACCAAGACATCCTCAATAAACTTGTATTAGACAAGTTATATCCATGCACAGCAGAATCTGATTATCCTATGCTGATGGAGGCATAGATTTCCTCCATCAGATGAGGATGGGTATAACAAGTGAAACTTTTCTGGTGATGTAATTTACAAAGAAGACCTGGTATATGATGCTGTCTGGGATCTGGCATTGTTACAACAAAATCTTGAGGAGATGATTTCGAAGAAAATACATTTTATAAACATACCTATTACTGCAAGCTCTGCCATGCTGACTTCCAATTGCACATGTATTTCCTATGCCAAACAGAAATGTGAAATCTTGTATTATTATATGAATATAACTTCAGGGGATGTTGGGATTCAGCTGTTGTAACTAACGAAGCCCGTTTTTAGTGTTCATTTACTGTCATAATGGGAACAAGCTGTTTTCTTTACAAGGCTGATTTCATGCTCAGCATGGCCTACTGCAGTATATTCATGAGAAACAATAAAAATAGATAAAATTATCAGATAAAATTCCTGATCTTTCCTACAAATAACTAAGGTGTTACAAATGCAGATAAAAGAGCATTTTTTAAAAATGAAACACCAGGTAACAAACTAGACAGCCTGGTCCATTTTTGCTGTACTGCAGCATGCACAGCCTGCTGGGTCTCCTGCCCATCTGCCTCGGGATCCAAACTTTAACATGAGAGACAAACAGAACAGTTCCTGCTCAGCCACTCCTAAAGATTAGGGTGTTTGGGATCTGCAGGGCAGGGCTCCAGGAGGCTCTGCAGCACACTGGGGATCTAGTGAGAGCAAATACCCATGTTAAGTCTCAAATTCCCCTGGCACAGGGTAACAGGTAACATGCAGGGGCATCTTTCCACCTTCTGTCCCTGCCATCTCCAGCCCAAGTGGACAAGAAAAATCAACTTTTCAAATTACTGTGTATGGGGATAACTTCTTAGCAGACTTCCTCAGAAGATGTGAGCTTTTCTGGAGGATAATGGTGAACAATCTCAGGGGCATCTCAAGTTTTTGGGTAGGCTGAGTTCACTGGCATTGACTGTCCTTAAACTGAGGAACAGCATCAAAGGTCTATCTCTTCATGTCCTACAAAGAGCTGTTGGGGCTACAAACTCAGTGCTGTGTTTTGTATCATTGTACTGGTGGTACATTTAATCACAGCTCCCTAGGCAGCACTCCTTGTGCTGGAAATATGGAAGATTAGAGTATTTACATTCAGGAACATTTTTTCTCCATTCTGGCATGATTTGTACTTTGCATGACAAAACAACACTGCATGAAAGACAGCAGCTGCGGCTGTGCCAACTCTCAAGCATGCCAGTGAACTCTGGATAAGTTTTAATTTCACTCTAAAGAGCTTGTTAAGTCTCTTTGGGACTTTCCTTTTAAGTATTCCAACTGATACATTCTTCCAGCTGCAAGCTAAATCCATTGAGGTAAGCCCTTGCTGCAGCTCTCAAGTGAGAGAAGTAGGAGATGCATCTGGCTGCATGCGCGCGTTTCTCCTTACGTATCAACTACTGCCTCACTGGCTCTTACATTTATACCATAACCATCTTCACAAGCCTCTTCTCTTGACCAAAATTAATTACAAAGAAAGTGATCTAGGAGGTGAAGAACTGATGTACACTTGGACAATCCCAACACAATCATATTCCTGCAAGTCAGGCTATAACTTGACTGCCATATTCCTCAGCACTTATAATTGTGAGCGAATCCCCAAAGCAAAAAATACCATTTGTGTGCAAAGATCAAGTATTAGTCTTTCCTTAGCTATTTTTTTATTATTTTCTCATATTTAAAGTGGGCAGAATAGTATTTTCAGACTTAATAGAAATTCAGATGTGGCTTTGGAGCAGGCTACTTTTAATGATAGATTTATTTGTAAGCACAAGTCAAACATAAATAGACTTAATGAATGCAGGATGGCAACAAACATTTGCTACATTCAGAACAGATTAGTTTTTCTTTAAAGAGAGCAGAGGCAAAGCTGACACATCACACACGACTGTGTAAAATGGCAATCTCCAGCTCAAGAGGTATGAGATTTATTGCTCTGTACCTCTTACACCTGGGTTTTCAAATAGCTGGGTAGTGCAGCCAAATGCCTTCACAAATTGTGCTGCACTTGGAACTTCACTTAGTTGCATGGCCAGCAATTTGCTTGCTGTTCAGACCCTCATCAGAGAGACCCGAATGGCATCTTGCTTTATTACTCAGCAGATTTTAGACTTAAAAATAATTTTGAGAGTAGCAAGGGGGGTGCAGGGGGAGTTGTCAAGATGCTTTAGCTCCGATGGCTATGATCTAGGATTTCAATCTGCTTTTGAAACAGCATGATTCCCACACAAGTCCAGCATGAGAAGCTGAGCTCTGTTGTTCAGTGGCACCGCTCCTTCCCTAGCAGCAGACGCTTGGAAACAGCAGAAGGTGCAAAACCCAACTGACTCCAAGTTCTCCAAAACATTAGAAAAACACGAATCTGAAGCTCGCAGCTGCATTTTATCAGATTTATCCATATAAATAGACCAAACCCAAAGTGGATCCAGACCTGAACTTTTCACCTTGTGTCCCTCTGTGACGAAAATGTATCTCATTTTGTTACTCAGAGTAGAAACTCTTTAAAGACTGATATTATATTTCTAGCTAAGGAATGACGCTCTCACCAAAACCCTACTGTGCTATGGTGCCGAAAATAGTTAGCTCACTAATACTGTCCAGGTTTGGAGGTTAAATTCTGAACAACATGTTTTGACTGAATAAGGATTTTTTAATAATCTTTTCAGTTTTCTCCCATCATTTATCTTCTTGGAGCATAAGCACTCTGAGCCTGGACTAGTTACAAATACCAGTGAAGAGAACACTGCTCTCCTGTGGGCACTACCAGAACATCATTAAGAGAGGAAGAGATGTTCAGGAGGATATCACAAGTCTTTTGTCTGGTCTTCGGTGTATCATATACCTTGGAATGTCTCATTAATTCTTGGATAAATGTCTCCCATAATGCATAATAAAATTGCTGATGACTGATCAACTACCCTTCTTTATCAAGCCCTGCCTTTCATCAAAACTTGAGGTTTTCACAGTGATTCTGCAGTGTTTCTTTCCCCAAACTTAAACCAAAACCATCCCTTTTCAAATATGCAAATTGCAAAAATTTCAGACATTGTTACAAAAAAGAAAAGAAAAAAAAAAAGAAAAAAATCCATACAAAAATAGAGGAAGCCTAACATACAAAAAAGAATAAGCAAGTCCTCAAATAAGGATACACACTGCTGTGTGTATCTACAGGGTACAATCACTGAATCACTGGAAAAGAGAAAGTGTAAAGGAATTAATTTTTCCATCAATGAATCAAAACAATTCAGATTTCCCAATTTCTTAAATTACTTACCAAGGCTTCACTGTCACAGCTGTGTCCCCCAAACAGATTCTTACAGCCCCCAAATGTACAGTATCTATACAGAAGGTATGGAACTCAGATGTGCAAAACATTGTATATAAAAAGAAGATTCCTGCTCCTTGATCCAACCCTGTTGCAAACTAAATGAAGAGGAGCACTGGTTGCACTGCTGTGCAGGCTGCTCACAAGTATTATTTCAGAGAACCCACTCTCACGTTAGGCCATGAATACGCAACATGAGGAACACTGAATTAAAACAACTCCGACATAAGTCTGGATTTGTATAAGCCACAAGATGACTTTAAGCTGGCTACCTGCACTGAGAGCCAGGAAACCAGAGCTCAGTCCTTCACAGAGTTCTCTCTTCCATTTGCTCCTGTGCTGCTGCAGGTTCAAAAGCAGTAGGTCCTGCTGAAGGGGGAAGGAAAACATGGGAGCAGCAGATCTCCATTTATACTACACAGAGAGGAGTGGATTTTGTCTCATGATAACAGATCAACAACTGTGTCAACCAAGAGTTCCTCTCATCATCACCATGGCATCATCTGCCCCCTGTGGAAATCTTGAACTACCTTAATTACAAAGTGCCATGGTTTCAGTTTGCCATACCTGCTAAGAGCAATCAAGGTACAAGCATGTTTCTACACTCAACTCAGTAAAAAAAGGTATGAAGTTACAGAAAGAAAAATAATTTAGGCTGCAAGAGAAGTCAAAGATACCTGGTCCAATCATCCACTCAAAGCAAGGCTCCAAAAACCGAGGTATTAGCTAGCTGCTGAACTGTATGCAATAAAGACACCCAGTTCCAGCTTTCCCTTTAGTGGGACCATAGTTGGCTACATCTAGTTATGAAGTCTTCATTGTCCCAAAGAAAACTATCAGATCTACTTTCTTCCACTAAATGGTTCTCAAATGCAAGGGACATATCATTTGAATGGCTGTTCTTTCTAACCAAAGACATCCATTACACCCAAGAATCTGCAGCTGTTAAAATTGCTTAGGCTCCTACACTGAAATAGCTGTCTGGCTACTCAGAAGCAAAGGGTGAGACTCTACAGGGTGGCTAAAAGGGAGCCCAAATTTAAACATGAGAGATAAAAAACCACATACACTAGAGCTGAAAAAGAGAACTGACCAGAAGGAAATTAGAAATAATTTTTTTCAAATTAGAGAATTAATGTAAACAGTGATCAAATTATGGGTGAAAAAAAAAAAGAAGAAGAAAAAGAGCAAAATAGCTTTAATGAATGTACTTTTCTTGTTTCCAGACTTTGAAACCATTTGAATAAATATTAAAAGACAGGGATGCTTTAGAGATAAATTACTTTTATCCCATCTCTCTCACTGCATGAGTTTAAAATGGCAGTGCTTCTCTGCACTATATATAAAAGGTAGGGACTTCAGGGACCTGCTCACAGTGCTGTGTCAGTTGAGTATCTCCAGTGAGTATCTCCAACAGTTTGCAAGGTTTATTCAATTTACATTTGAAGTTCTCCATGCAGGCCCCCTGAAAACATGTGATGTGTGAGCAAATGGCAGAACAGGTCATACAACCCTACTTTTACTAAAAAGCAATGGATAGCTTCCTGTTTGCTCCAAGAGGTTGCATGTGGCCATGAATATCTGGCTGCTTTACTGATCTGCCTATCCGATTTGGTTAAAACACTTTTTTTTGCTTTAACGTTTTCCTCCCTGTGCCCTCTAAGAGTATTTGAGTTCTGCCTGAACCTTGGTAGTCATTTCATTACTGTACTGCCAGTTAATGCATTAAGCATACAGCTTTTTGGATCTCAAAATAGCTTTAGAGAAATGAATCTATATCCCTTGCTTATTACACCAACCAGACTTTGTGATTTCCCATTACAGCTGCTTTCCTAAGGTAGCCCTCAGATAAGCTGTGCAATTACACTAGTTCTTTACTCTCCCACAGTCTGATGTCTTTCTTACCATTCAAGTGTTTGCTCTAATGAAGCAACAGACCTTTGGCTAATGGCTGCTTTGCCACAGGGAATATATCCTGGCATGAAGGGCTGGGAAGTGACTTCCAACCAGGCGATGACATGGTCTGGAACCAAAACAAAAATTCCCACGTCCACCTGTTCTGCTTATGGACCCTGTGGTCTCCAGCCAGAAGGGCAGGATATTTCACACATAAACCCAAAATGCCAATTGTGCAATTCCTTACAGAAAATAAGCCTCTGGCCACACAGATTTAGCCCCATCAAACAGCTGCCAGTGCAGCAAAAATAACCCGGCAGTCCTGCAGAGAATGAAATAGTGAATGTTATCACATCACATTGGAACCTTGGCACAATCAGATGAAGAGAAACCACAAATACTTCAGCAACACCTTTGGTGAAAGAGTACATTCAGCCATAATTAAGCATTGAAACAGAGTGCTGCTATTTAGGTATTGTTTAAAATGTCACGCATTTAATACGCCCACTTTTGAAAGGTCTCCTCAGGGCATATGAGGAGATCAAGTGTCTCACAATGAGGTTGTAGTTTGGACAGACAAGAGAAGAAATGTGACTCTCTGTAGCTGGATTTTTATACACAACCATCAGTCTCATCATGCAGCTGATACTTCCCCTTTTCAGTAAGGAAAGATATCATTTAACTGAGAGTAACCCATCAGGAAAATTTCTGATTCCTCTGAGAAACTCTCTGGATAGGCATGTCTGGATCTGTTTTAAAGGTTAAAAAATATTCAAAAGTCATGCTGAAGTAAAACATTTGAGCTTAGATCCTTGCAAATATCATGACCTGATACATTTATTGCATCTGTTCTATTTAAGCAGTTAGGATTTAATGTTATAAAATAAACATCTCACATCAGAATTTATCCATAATCAAGCTCTTAGAAAGACAAACTGATATATACCTGTTATGAACCAATTGCAGATCAAATCACTATTTAAAGTCCATTGATGAAAATTTGTCTATGAAATTATGTTTCCTGAGAATCTGAACTCCTTCAAAGGATTTTTTTTTTTATTGAGACATATAAATAAAATATTTCGGTAAGAGAGTAATCAAGATTAACGTGATGGCTTACCATGACAACACTTTGATTCCAGTTCTTAATGTAAAGTTATAATTATTGCCATATTACTACCATAAATGCAACACAATTTGGGATTACAACTTTTCCAACTCTGAAATTGCTTGTGCACACTCAACATTTGAAGCTGTTTAATACATTTTCTAATCCTGCACAAAATCCTGTAACTACAGAAGCCTTTGGATTTTTTCTGTAGCTGAACTCTCTCTTCAGTTCGTTTGAATAATTTCAACTTCTCTCACCCTGTCCTGAGTCCTTTCATCTTCCACAGCAATGATGCATAAATACACAGTTAATACTGAGAAATTAGGAGCTATTTTGAAAAATGTCTTCAAAAGCCTCAGCAATTAGAACAATGATTCAGATTGAAAGATGTAGCTCCCCAAACCTAAGTTATCACAAATGTTTAAATTTCCTCTCTGCCCCAATTCTTCCCCTGGAAACCAGAGAGACCCTGCTGCAGCATGGGCATCGTATAGTTGGGGAGCTGAACTGCGCCTCCCTAGCAAGCTGTGAATGTCACACAGAAATTTCAGGTGGTTCAGCTCTTGCCAACAATGCTGAGGCACCCATTGCATCTGCCCCTGCATTTCTGCTGATATCTGAGTAACTGTGTGTATGCGAGAGAGGCTGCGTGCACTCTTCACGCCTGAAGCTCTGCTAATGCCGGTCAGCATTCGGCACACATCCCTAATGACATATTTTTAGGATGTTGAGAGCCTTAGTGCAACCCTGCTCTCCTCTGCTAGCCATAACACGGTACCACAAATAGCTTAGCAGTTGGCAGCACTTTCTATGTCTCATAAAATGTTACTTCTGATCACAGATCAGGCTTTTCTACACGTACGATTCTGTCCAAACAGGCAAAATATATTGTGGGTGTAATGCTATCTTTTCGGGCAAATATCCTAGACAGAATGTAACTTTTTTTTTTTTCTTTAAATTTTATTTTTTAATCATTTAATCTAGAATTGCAGCCTGAAGACTCAATATGAAATTGCAGCAAACATTTTTATTATTTCTTTCATCTTGGCTTATTCTATATTGTTTAGAGAAATTCCACAGCAGCAGGGCTAAGCATAACATTTGTCCTCATCACCTCTTAAGCTGCAAGGGTTATCTGTTGCATCAGATTCAGTTTTACTTATAGTCTTCTGTAAAATCACTATGCATCTGTAAGTGGCCTTAGGTTTGAAATAGGGTCTGAAATCCCACTCAGATGCAAGAGACTGACAGAAAAATACTGGGAAACTACCCAGGCACAAAACTGTACTGGAAGGTAATCAATCTTCCCCTTATTCCTGACTTGTTCCTTTCAGCCCTCAGTTACACACAAGCTTTTGTCTTCTCCACTGCCTGCAGCAGAACAAAACCCATGCACAGTTCAGCTGCCTTCCCTAGAAGAGGGCCTGGGGAAAACTGCTCCTACAATTGGCTCACTGTTGGGAGAAACTCGTCTTCTAGCCACCATTAAACATAACATCTGAAAAAGGGCAAAAAGCATCAGCCTGAAACATTCATGGAAATATGTGTACCAGTAAAGTGGCTAGGTATCTCAAGATATGATCTATGTGATCATATTCCTGTGTTCTCCAGGTATGGAAATAAAAAACAGGCATCTGTCTTATTTAGTAAAATATGAGAATATACTGAAAAGTTTTACCTCAAGGCTATAAATTATGAAAAGAGATTTTGCACAGCCTTGGAAAACACTTCAAACTGGCAGGGCTTCCTGCAGTGTTGTGAAAACGTGAAATGAGAACACAGCCAAGGCAGGGTCTGAGGGTGGGAGGATTTAGAACAATACAAGTATTTCCAACTCAACATTCGCACAGCTTTTTCAGTTCTGCAATTAACAATACACTGAGCTAAACTTAATAGAAAAGAACAAGGAGTTGTGTTATCCAGAAGGCTACAAGGTAAAAGAGTTATCTGTGCCAACTCCAGCACAGACCCTGAGGGACTGAGGGGGACAGGCTGTTTTACAGATCTAACATGTACCAACCACATAACTGCCACAAGTGACAAGAAGTACCCACCCTGTCAGAGCACGGGTCAAGGAGTGCCCATGGAGCATGAGAAGCCTACACCAAGAGCCAGCTGGCTCTCTTGAGCTGAAAGCTGGCTAGTGAATCCTGCTGCCAGGATGTCCTGGGGAATCCTGATTCTCCCTGACATGAAACATTCAATATTCTGCGAACAAGAACTTCATTCCCTGAGCCAACAAATCCATGAATATTACAAGCTACTCCAATTTTCAAAAAAGATCTTCATTTATAAATTTCCTATAAACTGACCAGATTTTGTCAACAAATGAGTAAAAAGCTCAAATAGGTAGAAACATCTTAACCATGTACTTATCAAACTCCCACTTGTTTCTCTTACATAATAAAAGCAAAACTGACAGTCGACCTGCAATTTCCAGGATTTACCAAAGCCAAGTGGCACAATAAAAGCTGGCAGTAGTCTTGAGGACAGCTCTCAAATGCAGTAAAGTGATTTAACAGTCAGGGTCAAATCCTGAAAAAGGCATCTATGACATGGATCATAAATGCTTAAGTGGCAGTAAGAAAGAGGTAATTTTTCTTTTCCAAGCCAGTGGCAGAGCATGCTGATAGGAACTCAGCAGAAGTTGAGTCAGCTCCTGGAGCTGACACCTCTCTGCAGGTGCTACCTCCGCTCCCAGGGCAGCGCTGGACCTGCTGAGCCACGCAACATCTACTCATGCACCACTGCCCATGCCCAGCTTGTGGGTACCAGCTTTGGGCACGTCTGCAAGGGGAATCAGAGACTCTTGTATTCATGGAACTTTACTGCTTTCAGACAGGAATCTGTCACAAATTCATTGATACTTTGATTGAGTTGTCAGAGGAGAGAAAAGGCACATACATTCAACACCTCCCTCGCTCAAACTGGGCACACAAATTGGACCCAGCTGCTGGAATAAGCTTCCATACTCTCTCCTGCTGGACATGAGACCTCCAATACAATCAAGCTGTGCTCCAGAGTCATTATCAGGCCCCATGATTTAACTGTACACTTTCCAAACTCATGCTCTTGTGCATTCCTGGTTTAGAAAGTGCTTCTTCAGTGACACTACTCAGTTGAAACAAACACTAACAAGTCTTTCAAGGAGTTTATCTGAAACATATTTGCATTGCATTGCAGAGGTGATTATGAAGCACAGATGGAGAAAAAACAAAGTTCTTTATGCCAGATTAGTAAGGAGGGAGACGTGGTAGCCACGGCCCTACCCAGAAGCTATACAGGTCCATTTACAAGACTCAGGGTGGAGATAGAAAGTCACATTGCAATCTGGGGTGAAACAAAGAGGATATCATACAGGAAAAGAAATGCAGTTTATACAGGTTACTACTATGTGAAAAGTGGAAATGACAAAAAAAAGCCTCCCAAAATATAATACACAACATTCTAATATGGGGGCGTATTGATAATTTTAACTAAAATAATCATAAACAGCTTCAGTTATGCTTTGCACTTATGATCCAGTTTCATTAAAATGATGTGAACATACAGCCTCAAGGACTATTGAGTAATATAACAATATTCTTGAATAGCAAGGTTTAGAGTTATTCTCTTTTTCTTGTTTGTCTCTAGAGGATTAAGTCAAAGTAGTTTTCAAACAAACACTGAAGAAGGCAAGGAATGTGACTTAAATTCCTGCACTTCAAAATTCAAGAAAAATATGTCCTTCCAAAGTCAAGATATGAATAACAATCCTTAAAAATGGTTGGTACATCTCATCTTTTTCACTCTACAGACTAACACACACACACTCATACCCTGGGTTGCTGGAGCAGCAGCCCCTCAGCTGAGAGACAGGACTTACCAGACCTTAGCTTGATGTAGAGATCTGGGCTGCTCCATTCCCACAGGAAACACCAACTGGAGGAGATTGTGTACTTAATTCCAGTTAGTAAATTATTTTTTAACAACACTAAGATTTGAAAAAAACTCTTATACTGAAGAAAATCAGATGGGGATGCAATACACATAAATACAAGAACCTGAAGATTTTGAGATTGAGAATAAAGAGAGAACCTGAGCTGCATGAAAAAAACAGTATTTTGCCAAACAAATACCAATAGCAGCAAAGAAAAAACAGAGAGTATGGGATGTATCTGTATTTTCTACCTCTGGAACTCACAAAACACTGGTTTCCAATACTCCTTAGAAAGACTCAGCCCACTGACTTACAGCTAGTGTTAAAAAAAATAATAATTTTACTTCCATGTCAAGTAAGATGAGCACAAATGTTCTGCAAAAAGACCATACAAGGAAGAACAGAGGTGAAGAACATGTCTGTATATTTTCTAATTGTGTTTTAAGCTATTGTTAAACTAATTTTCTAATTTTCTGGCACTTGAACATTTGAAGAAAAACAATACTTACAAAAAATTGTGGAGAACTGAACTTATTCAAGGAATGGCTCAGCTTACAAATCAGATTTTTCTTTGTACTGCTAGAATACTCACTGGCTTGCAAACAGGAACAGTAAGGGTGACATGTCTTGATTTCAACTCAGGTCTTCACCTTACAGAGTGGGAAATTCTCACTTGCAAAGAAAATTAAACCTAGGAGGATAGTCTTATTTTGGTATGTTGTCCACTTTTGGATTTTTGGTGTTTTTTTTGTTTGTTTGTTTGTTTGTTTGGGTTTTTTTGTTTGGTTTGGTTTGGTTTTTGTTTGGTTTTTTTTCCCAGTATCCAATAAAATCTTCTACTAAGTAAGAACAGAGAGTTTATTTCCTCACCTCCTTTCTCCACCGTTGCTTCACATTAACAGAAATAAGAAATATTATCATTTAATAATCTCTTTAGAGATGAATATGGTAAAAATCTCTTTTCCCTTTAGCAGTGTTGTCATATTTGCTTTGAGATACATAACAGACTCACAGACCTTACTGTGGGACAGTATTGTAACCTCAATGTTTCTTTTATATTTCAACAGCCTATTAAATGCCTCAGATGAAAGTTATGTGGAATTTTAACCAAGACTAAGCTGACTTCCAGCAGCAGAGCTCACGATGGCACTTTGGCAGGCCATGCTTGGCAACTGTACCCTCTAAAATCTATTTCAGCTCCCAAAAGGAGATAAGCATGAAGCTCCTTGTATTCCCCACTTTGTATTACATACTCATGGCTTGGTTGCTCAGGTTCTGATGGAGCTGTGGCTATGTAGACATCAGCATTTTCCAGATACACCTCTGAATACTTGTCAAGGGTAAGGCTTCAGCACTGATACTACCCAAGGAAACAAAAAAAAAATCCAAACCCTTGTGTGGTCTAGGACAGAAACCAGCATTTTGAGCTGTAACAGGAAGAGGTTGATAACGACATAGCATTTGGAGGAATGATGGAAAGCAATTCAAGAGTCATGGAATACATAAAGAATAATTAGTCTCCATTAGCCAGGTTATTTTCAGTGACAGGATAAGAGGCAATGGGCATAAATGGGAAACAAAGGAGGCTCCATCTGAACCTCAGGAACCTCTCAGTGTGACTGAGCACTGATAGAGATTGCCCAGAGAAGTTGTGGAGTTCCCATCTCTGGAGATCTCAAAGGCCATTTGGACAGAATCTAGGAGAACAGGCTCTAAGTGTCCCTGCTTAAGTAGGGGGTGAGACCAGGTGACCTACAGTGATCCCTTCTAATCTCACTCACTTCTGTAATTCTGTCACTTGCATTTCCCTGTGTTTTATATGTATATCCTTCCAGACACATTGATGGTTAGCTTCCTGCCAAAATTAAGACAATGGCAGATGAATACTAAGCACTAGAAATACAGTTACCAGGTGTAATTCCAATCTAAGACCTAGACTGTGAATACATGGATGAAAACAGAAGCTAGCACTGATACTTTGGTACAAGGCTTCATTTATCAAGCTTGGACTGGGGCCCAGGCCAAAGTGCAAGAGTTAATATAATTCCCTTACAATGTAAAAATTAATGTAATAGACCACTGTTGTTCTCATGTGAAAGAGGATATAAGGCAGATTTTGTGAAACAGAAAAAAAAAAGATTACCTAAAATGTATAAAAATTAATACTGTGATTCAGACTAAGGGAACTCCAGCTAAGAACTGGCTGATGCGAGTCTGGCAGACCAAGTGGTGAGTGGGGGCTGAGACATGAGCAGAGTAATGAGAAATTCTGAAAGTTTGAGTTTACAAGGCTTACTAAAAGCACACCACAAAACTTGCATAAATGTACACTTACTGCAAAAACCTGGCGCACAAACTATCCCCTTGTGCTGTAAAAGATGCTTGTTGGGCAATTCTATTTCAACCACCAAGAAATACAGGATAGGAATCACTGAGCCAAAGCCCAGCTTGTTGAAGCAATTACACAGACCTGCAGGGCTCTGCAGCTGAACAGCCATGGTCCATTAATGAAGAGCCGAATGATCCATCCTCTAAGGCGACCAAAAGCTCAACACAAAAGCAATGTCCCAACCAGCCAAGACAACAGCTACCTTAGGAACTTGAAGGATAATGCTGTCTCAATTGCAAACCCTGTTGCACACGCTGTACCAGGTAAATTTCCCAAAGGCTGTATGAAGCAATGGGGTCCTGGCTTCAGTGCAGCGAGGCTCCCACTCACGACACACAGCACACAAAAGATCACAGAATCACAGAATCATAGAATACGCTGAATTGGAAGAGACCCATCAAGATCATTGAGTCCAACTCCTGGCCCTGTGCAAGACATGCGGTCCTCTCCACTAAGGGGGTTCAGGAGCAACCCAGGACCAAAATTTTTCTTGAAAACCTTCTCTGTGGGAGTTGAACGATTTTTTGCTGTGTCTACAATTCTGTGAGAATGAACCACTGGCAAGTCACTACCAAAGAAAGAATTAATGTATAGCTTTGCTGTAAGGTATCTTGAGGGGAGGGGGAACAGAAGGGAAAAGGAAAGCAAAAACCTTAAAAGAAACAAAGACTGCAATCACTCAAGGGTTTTTCTTTCCAAAAAAAGATTCAAGACCATATTTGTAATGGCAATAAACACTTTAGTTACGTGGTTACTGTATTTCAGATTAGCAGATATGTTAGCAGTCTGTCATACAATAGCTTTAGGGGCCAAATAGTTTGCCCAATTCAAGTATCTACTCTGAGACCCATAGGAGAATAAGTAAAACAATTTGAGCCAAGTATTTGTGTAAAATACTTATTTTGCCAGCACCCTAAAGAAAATAAGCAGAAAAATCTCAAATTGCAACTTAAACATGAACATCTATTACCGTTTCCTTGCGGTCTATAAATCTAATCCTACTGCCCATACATCAGACTTAGCCATGCCTTCTGCAACTTCTCAAGTGTCCTCTCTTTTAGGAAGTCTTAATCTGTATTAGCTTTTCTTCTTCATGTGCATTTAAGGTGCAAAACTGCACCTTGCTTCCTGAATTTATGTCTTGGAAAGACCTCGCAATGACTTTTAGTTTTCTCCTTTTCCTAATTTAATATATTAACATAAATCAAATCAAAGAAGTGGTATGGCAGCTGTCCTGCAATGGATTCTGATGATCAGCAAACTTATCATGAAGCCAAAGCCAGAGAAGTTCAGTGAGAACAATTTCAGAGGCAAAAAAGGCCATCATCCTTTCTGAAAGCACTTCTATTCTGCCAGGGTCAAATTACCAGAAGATGAAAATTGGTTTTGATGTTAAAATTGTCCTTGATTTTAATTTGTTTTCTGCAATGTTGGCCTTTTAAAGCCATTTTTTGTTAAAAGAGATAGGTCTCTTCAATTCCTAGACTATCACTCAGAAAAATTCTTGAGCAGTCCCTTCTGAGGAACATAAATAATTATTTTTTAAATGGTTAAATCATTCATCTAGTATAACAATGTTCTGTACTCATCTTTATGAATTTATACATCTTATGCCCATATAAGTGCAAATCTCTGAATTTGAAACATTTGTGAAAATTACACCACAGTCTAGTAATAAAAAACCCAGACTACTTAGCATCATTCTTAGATAAATAAATTAATAATGAAAAAATAACCTATCAATTATGAAAATAATATCAACATAACCACTTACTGTATCCTTAGCTGTATCCTAAGTCTACAATTAGCTAATAATAAAATTCCTTTTCCCCTTTATTTCCAGGCAATGTTTCCCTGTGGTCAACAAACAGTACAGAAGGAAGGATTAGAAAGCTATCCCACAGAAAGCAGCATGAATGCTTATTAACCTCAAAAGACTGACTCAGAGGAAACTAAATTCCAAAACTTGACACATCCTACTTCTTGTATCCCAACCAGCTCTGTGGTTTCCACCACGATTTCTCCATTCTCCAGCAAAAACATCAAACTATTTGGAACCAGATGCACTTCAGACAGTAATGGAGATCACAAAACACAGCTTTTCTGAGCCATGGACAGACATCATTGTCCAAGACTGCCCTTACGCAGAGAAGCATGGTTAAATGCAGATGTTATTCTACTGGAGATGTGATGGCTTTGAAGTTTTCCAACTCGTTTAAAAAAGTTGCTACACATGTAAGAATGCTGTCAGAATGCTGTCATATGCAACAGTGATACAGCTGCTCACAGAACATCCAAAACCACATCTTCTCTGCCTGCCCTTTGTCAGCAGGACACAATGAGGCATCCATTTTTCTGAATGCGGGACTGTATCTAACAGCGAGTTGAATATTAAGAGTGATTTTTATAATATTTTTTCTAGGATAATACAGTGCAAACTCGTGATCTGGTAAGATGTTTTTGAGGCTTCCTGCTTACTACATCTAAAGCATTAAACCCAGCATATTTTCTCTTTAAAAAACAGGTTAAGTCACATGAACAAAAAGCTTCTAAGAAAACAAATAATGCATCCTAGCATGATGAGAGTTGTCAGACTGGAAGTCAATGTAAATATCCTTTAAACAAAAGTACTCAACAACATGAGAGTGCTCAACAAAAGAACTCCAGAGAAGATAAACTATATTAATATTCTACCATCTGTTCAGCAGCTGCTTGCAAAAAAAGTCTCAAAACCTTCTAACGATTAAAATAATTTCATATTTCTAAGGACTGAATGGAGAATACATCTTAAAATAAACAGATTCAGCTTTCATTATCTCTGCAGTAGGAGCAGGAAATATTCAAGAATGGAGTTACAGATGGTTTTTCATGACCATGAACACACAAAGTTCACCATGTTCTAGAATGTGCCAACATGTCGTGACTGAAAAACATACAGTAAAAGCTAACAAAGGAGGCTACACTTAGGAGGTCAAATCATGAAACAATCACAGTTTCATGAGATGGTTCATCATGTTAGAAGATTTCCAGCTACATAAATAATGGAATAATGGAATAATGGAATCATACAATGAGACCTTAAAGATTATCCAGTTCCAATTACCCAACCAAGGGCAGGGACACCTTCCACTAGATCAAACTGCTCAGAATGCCATCCAACCTTACCTCAACACTTCCAGGGATGGGGTATCCACAATTTCTCTGGGCAACCTTTTCTAGTGCCTCACCACCCTCCCACTAAAGAATTTCTTCCTAACATGTAATGTAAATCTCATCTCTGTTAGTTTAAAACCATTCCCTTCTGCTCTATCACTATCTGCCCATGTAAAAGGCCATCTGCTTCTTTTTTATAATCTCCCTTTAGGTACTGGAAGGCTTCAATGAGGTCTCTCCCTGGAGCCTTCCCTTCTCCAGGCTGAACAACCCCAGTTCTCTCAGCCCGTCTTCATAGGAGAGGTGCTCCAGCCCTCCGATCGTCTTGGTGTCCCTCCTCTGCACCCACTCCAACAGTTCCATGTTCTTCTTCTGTTGGGGACACCAGAACTGTGCACAGCAGTCCAGTTGGGAGTCTCACAAGAGCAGAACAAGAGGAGCAGAACCCCCTTCCTCTCCCTGCTGGCCACGCTGCTCTGGATGCACCCCAGGACACAACTGTCTCTCTGGGCTGCCACTGCACATTGCCGGCTCATGTCCAGCTCTTCATCCATGAGAACCCCCAAGTTCTTCACAGGGAAGAGTTCAATGAGTTCTTCCTCCAGTCTGTGCTCATGTCTGGGATTACCCTGACCCAGGTGAAGCACCTTGCCCTTGGACTTGTTGAACCTCATGAGGTTCCTGTGGGCCCACTTCTTATGTTTGTCCAGGTCCCTCTGGATGGCATCCCATGCTTGTGTTGTGACAATTGCCCCAATTCAGCTTCCGGTTATCTGGAAACTTGCTGAGGGTGCAACTCAACCCCTGTCTGTGTCATTGATGAAGATACTGAAGAGTACTGGCACTAAGACAAAGTTCTGGGGGACAACACTCATCACCAGCACTGGCCTCAGCCTGGACACAGAGACACTGACCACAACTGTCCAGCTGTGTCCATTCAGCCAAGTCCTTATGCACTAAATAATCCACCCTTCAAATCCATGTCTCTCCGATTTGGAGATAAGGATGTTGTGTGGGAAATGAAAGATCATCCTCATCCATTTTAGACCAGATTTAAAAGTGAATTCTCCCAAGTATTCTTTGGTTTCTAAGTTCAGCATTTAGAAAGTTTCTGGTATGGTCAGAAATTTCATGTTCATACTAGCAATGACTGCCTTCTTTACAGTAAACATTTACCACAACCTCCCATGGCATCTAAGCCATTCTGTTGACCACAGACATATGTTGCATATTACTCTTTGCAGCAACAATCTGTTTGCATTCATAGTCTCGTACTCTGGTTTATCAGTGAACCTCACTCAACCCCTGTCTGTGCACATCAGCGGTTTTGTTTTTGGGTTTTTTTTCTTTGTCTTGTCTTTGTTAGCTTGTTTCTTCCAAGTTTTTGAAGTTTACAATTGAAAAAAACATATTCAACATAAAATTATATGTAGAAACAAAACAATGCTATTGTAAAATTTCAAATAAACATGATCCAACAGTTTTAGTCTCACTTTTATGCTCTCAAGTCCCTGATATTCCAGAAAATAGTTTGTTACAGGTCTCATATTTTTATCTGCACACACTAATGCTACCATGCTTTTTAAGGAACATGACAATTTTAAACAATATTTTTAAAATACTAGAGAAAGGAGAAATAATTAATTCAGCACCAGTTTAATGAATCCAGCATATCCCTTTTCATCCTTCTAATGAATCGGCAATTTCACTGAGGTAAACAGTGCTTGCTATCCTCTTTTCTGCTTTCCCAGAGAGATCTGACAGAATCAGACTTCTGCTTTGCCATGGTCAGCCAGACTTGATTTTTCTGACAGCAAAATTCCTGATTATTGAATTAAAGACTTCTAAACAAAAGCCAGCCAGATGATTAAAGCTGCTTCTTTTAAAACAATGAGAAATATTTATTTGCCTAAATCAGTACCGATGCATCAGCCAGAGTCCATCAGCAGCTCACACAGAGATAAGATGCAGCATCATCTACTTGAATGCAACCAAGTAGGTATCAGGAGGGTGGGATGGGGCAGGGAACAGATTTGAGAAAAGGGAAATGGAGATTTAGGTAGAACAGGCGTCAACCCTCAGTTTTGGTTCCCCATTCTATCAGATGTTTTGCCTTTGAGAGGGGCAAAGAGAGCCAGAAAGAAATCATTCAACTTAATGGTCACTGCCTATTCTGCTGCTACTTTGAGCACAAAGAACTTGTACTACCATGTGTGCTAAAAGTAAACAAAGCAATTTATTTTTGCAATATATTCTTATTGTTGGGTTTAATCAATTTTTACACATTCCCACTGTCCTTTTCCAGTTCACAGAGATTGCTTCTCTCAGCTTTTCTAACAGCATTGCTTTTGGAAGCAGCACAAGGTAACCTGGATGCTGTCCTGTTTGGCCTGCTGTGCTTTTGCAGTAAATTTTGAGAAAAAACACTACATCAGCACAATTTCAAAACTCAGGTTCCTTTGCAAATCAAAGGAAGCAAAGAATTTTGCAAGTTGGCAAAGCATCAGAAGGACATCACTGTAGTCAGGAGTGCAGCAGTTACTGATCACAGAGAAAACCCTGAGGACATTGAGGGATGCATTTCCAAGGGCATGGGTTTTACCACCACAACCAGATAGCAAGCAGACTATTTAAATGCTGCTTTCCAAATGAGGGCCAATGGGATTTTTCCACCCTGTCACTCAATATTATAGAGTTAGCAAACATTTTAAATTGATCTATCTGGTTGTTCCCATCCTTCAAATAACCTCTGTTGACCTATCACTCTAGGCTGTATATTGCAAACTTTGTGCCTCTGCACAGTTCCACATTAAAACACTGCTGGTTCCCTCTGCAAATTAAACAAAACCCTTCTAACTGCACTTTAGGCAATATAGCACCAACGCACATGAAGCCTTTTAGTCAACAACCTTTCAAAACACACACTTTTTTCTCTCTCAGAAAGTGTTGTTTAAATCTGAAATGCTACATCTCTTCTTAAATCCTGGAAGGCGTTCAGCTTCCCTTCACCATCACAGTTCATTTATCTTGTAAGAAGTTTCCGAGTGCTTGCTACAGAAAAGAAATTTTTAAAAGGCACAGAGAGAGACAGAAAATGTCACGGTGCCTGATACTGGGCTCTGGACCTGACTCATGCAGGCTGCACCATGGAGAAGGCTGCCTTTTGACCCAAACTGGAGCCATCATTTCAGCTAGCCACTACATTCACACCTGGAGTTGTGAAAGTGTAAGCAGAAACACCACAAAATTATACGCTCATTTTATTCAAGATTTAACAAGTCTTTCTCCAGAGAACAGTTTTGTTTCTTTCTGACCTCCATCCCAACATACAGAGATTTTCAAGAAAACATCTAGACACAAAAGACATTTTGAAGCTAAAGTTATAAAGAATGCAGTAAGCAAAGACAGACCCCTGTAGTGACTTTTTTTTTAACATCCTCTGGTATCCACCTAAGTCCAATTTTTGAAAACAGAACTCCTTGTATTGAGTACCTGATCCTCTCCCTCGACAGAGAAAAAAACAAGTTTAAAAAAAAATGCATTGGGATATCTGGCATAGCCATGGTTGAGACACAGCTAAAGGGCATTTAGGTACCTAAGGCAGAAAAGTGTAAACGTTTTAAAGTGTGAGTTGCCCAGTCTCTCCTCTGAGGCAGAATGGGAACACAGCCTAGAACTTTCTCTGGCCTTGCAAGTAAAATGTAAAAAAAGCAAGGTATCTGTTTGTGGGCACTGATTTTTTAATTTTTTTTTCAAATGAAGATAAACCTCCACCTCCTGTGAAGCTGAAAACATTCAACTTCAGCCTTTATCTCAGTCTTCAAAAACTTTGGCAACAAAAAAAAAAATACAAAATTCTATGAATGTCAAGTGAAGAAAATGAATGCAGTTCTAAGGCTTGTGTTGCACTGATATGTCTTAAATGCGACAGATTAACACTTAAATTTAGAAGAATAACACTTAAATTTAAAAGAACTAGAGACCAACACAGGTAGTTAACCAATTTGAGGTGAATGTTCAAAATGCACACAGCTGGGTGTTAGAGCCACCAAGGGAGAGGTAGGATTCAGTTTGGAGACGACCAGCTGTTAGCACTGGAAGGTAATGGAAAAGAAAAACGATCATCTGAAAGTTCATTGAGCTTATTTCCTGCTCTACTGAGTGAGCTTTTCTTCTTTAAACTTCTCTAAACTTGATTACAATCTTCTTTTTAAAGTTTTTTTCTTCACTTAGCAGTAATTTCATTTTTCACCACCAAGCCAGCCACACCATCCTGTGAATTGTAATTCACTCATCACCAAGCAAAGGCAATGTAATCCTTATCTCATTAGTCAGTATTGGTTCCTCAGCCTCATTTATTTGTTCTGTCTGAAATACTTAGATGCTGGATAGAATGATAGAATTTTCACAGATGCACATAAGCATTTAATATGGCCAAGTGACATGAAGACTATGGACTGGGTCCAGTTAATTAGGGCCAAGGTGTTCTGCAAACTCTCAGTGTTAGTATTTTCTGGATGAAGGATGTCTGTAACACCTGTAAAACACATCCATTTTCAAAAATCTCTGAGATACTTTGAGCTGCTATGGCCAAAATCTTTTTTTTCAACTGGATGTGAAAGAAACTGAGTGGTTTTCTGTCCTAGTCCTAGAAAGCCTTTCTTGTAAGTATCCTCTTTCCTCTTGAGACAAAACCAGTGCCAGATGAAAACAGCCAGAGCTGATGCAGGGACACAGAGGCGGGGCAGGGGAAGCTGGCATGTCCTTGACACCACACCAGCATCCATCTAATGGATCATCTCACTGTGGGGCTGACAGAGGATGAACCCAACCCACCAAATCTAGCTTCCCACACACTCCTTTCCTATTTCTTTCCCTCCTGCTAATGGGCACCACACAGTTTCCAGCAGGGATCTGCAGCGAGCTGACAACAGGAACGTGTGTAAATGACAAAGGGTGAGGAAAGATCAACAGCACCGGTGCCCATTTCTGAAATCACCAAAGGAATTGAGGAGCATTGGCAGCACTGGAGCATCTGCTTGGCACCCAGTTCTCATGCTTCATGAGGCTGTATTCCATGCATTTGTTGCCCTATGGGAAGGACAGAAGGCAACTGAGATGGGAACACCTCAGAATATCAGAATTATTTCTGTCTTTCTGGCATTTGTTTTTCAAACAAAGGAGGTTTGTGTGTTTTTTTGTTTGTTTGTTTTCTTGTTTGTTTGGGGTTTTTTGTTTTTTTTTTTTTTTTCCCAGTACAAGGACAAATTTGATCAATTTGGCCAGGGTCTGGAGCAGGCTCCAAAAAGCATTTGGAAGATGGTGGATTCCTACTGACAAGGGCGTCAGAAGGCACACAAATTGGGATACTGAGTTTTGTTAGAAGACTTTGGCAGGGGCAAAAGCCACCTTGAAATTACTTCAAGATTGCTTTGGCAACAACTCTCAGGAAGAATTACAATTTCTAGTGCGGAGGGGAAGAAAATAAAAGGAAATAAAAGGGGGGGGGGAAGCAGTATAATATGGAAAAAAAATCTTATTTAGTAGGGACAATCTGCACTCAGAATTTGCAAAACAAAACTTCTATGTCTTAGGACCCAAGGTGAGGTGGAAGTGTGTTCTGTCTCATCCAGGTAAGTTAAAGTTGCACAAGACTTTATCTCATAATGACAGAAAGTTAAATCTTCTGAGATTTTATCTTTCAGTAGACAAGCCTAATGATAACAGGAACTTGAAAAAAATTATTAAAACATGTCGCAAGATTCAGCTGCATCTTAAATGTCATCCTCATTTACAGTACATGCTTAAATCACCAAAACAAGACCTGAACCACCCAGCTAGAATTATTTAGGAATGATAATTTAATCAAATTATCATACTGAATACAAAAACTGGTCATTCTAGTGTACAGCGTTGCAAAATCAGCTGATTACTTCAACATGTTTTCTCCTGTTAATTGCTACAAGAGTTACTACGCCATTGACTCTGTATTAGAATTAGGTTTTCACAGCTAAAGGAAATATACTATAGCATTAATGTATTATAGAACATGCTATGCTATGGTATAGTTTTGAAACTACTACCCTCTTAAAAGACATTTCTTACCATCCTCCTTCAAGCTTTGGCTTGTGTCAGACAGTTAAAAAATTATTAAAGCATAAAAATAAATTATAAGGAAAAGTTTTTCAGTTCTACAGTAAGAAAATTACTGTAAAAGAAACAGTAAGCTAAGAAACGAAGAGCTTTTAATGTTTAACACCCTGTTTGGGCTTAAAAAACTCTCACTGAGGAAGGCAGGGACTGTGCATCAGCAGCTGAACTTGAGACAGGGTCCAGGAAAAGCCACTGTGCAAGTGTGGAGAAAAAATAAAAAGAGCACAGAAAGAAGATTAACAGCGTCTCCAAAAAACTACATAATAAGTTACAGAACAGAATGTCACCTCCAGAAAAGATAAGAAGCTATTGCTTTTTGGTTACAACCAAAGCTTAGTCTAAGATTTCAATCTAGCACGTAGTTGCAAAAGAGTCATCTAAGGCAAGAGCAGGATATGGGCAAAATGCTTCTCTAAATTAATTTCTAAATGTTTCATGAACAAAGGGCGATTACAGAAAAACTGAACACTCCAAAATTCAAGAGGCTTTTGCATCAAGACACCATATATAAATAAGATAAGATTTTGAAAACTGGATTTAACCTTGCAATCCTGCTAATGGAGTTTCACACACTGACAAGATGCCCTGACAGGGAATGCACACAGGCTGCATCCCCCTGGGCATCTCCAACTCCGGCTTCCATGGAAAAGTAAGTAGTCATTTGTTAATTCAGCTGTTACTGCTTTGACTGCTTTTGTTTTCTCAAGTATAAATTTTGACTGGCTATAAAGAAAAATAATTGTTACCCAGGAAGGAAAGCAGCATCTATTAAAACACTTCTCAGGGAAAGACATTGTTCCTGTACGGTCTGAAATGAGACCCAGAGAGGGAAGTATTTCATGAATGTTAATCCAGGTCCACTGAGTCTCAGTCCAATACCCACAGGTTTGCATACATCAGTTCCACTAAATTACACTTCAATGCCTGCCTATCTGAGGTAATAACAGTGATTTTCTCTTCACCATTTTTCTGCTCTGCTGAAAGTTATATTAATTGATGTATGTTTATTTTACATACAAGCACCTTCCATCATTTGTTTAATAAAATATAAATAAAAAATATTCTGCAGAACACGGATGCAAAATAAAAGAACAACTTAGTGTAATTTCCACAAAAAACTTAACAAGCCACACTAGAAACACTAAAATCAGAGATGGTAATGCAAGGCTAATTTTCACTCCCCTTTGTCTTTTCTTATTAAAAAATCCCTGAGGATGTGATCCTTTAACTTTACTTTCATATGCTCTTCTAAAGACTATGTGCAAATGGGCTTAATGATTTCAGGGACCTTATTTAATTTTTTTTTAATACCTGCTGCAACTTGAATCTGGGGTATGTATTTATCCCGGAGCTGTAAGACAGAGTGCACTAATTCCTGATACAATGTAAGGAATGCTGCTGTCTGCATAGTTTACGTATGAATGGGGGGACACCAGCTCCTACCTGGAAAGCAAAGTCTGCAGAGCCCATGCCTTGGCATGTGTCTAAATGTTTGACCCCGAGACACACTGAAACCTCAGCAAGTACTGGTGCAGGCAAGAATAGCTGTGGATTCAAGTGCTCCAAATCCAGTGGGCAGCAGCCACTGAACCAGAACCAGCTCAGCTCCTTTGAGGAGGTATTCATGAGGTCCAGGCTCTGGGCAGTACCAGAAGAATGAGTTCCAAGAGTCAGTGCAGCAAGGAGACACTTGTCAAACATGACAGCTGAGATGTTATCCTGAGACACTCTGGTCAGCAAGCATTTTATCTCATCCTTTACTTTCAAAATACTCCTGTAACATCTGCTGTGGTATTTAGGCATTCTAGAAGTGTGCTCTGCTTTGAGAAAAAAAACAAACACATCTGAATTCTAAAACTTGGAAGAGTCAACTACCTGCTATCCTCTGCAATATGATAGAAATGCTGAAGTGACTGAGCAGCCATGACTGGGAAGCAGTATGGTTAAAAATGTTCTTCAGCTCTGTGTCAAGAATATCGCTTGTGCTATGGAGCTGAAAGATTAGAACATGAAAATCTAGTATGCAGCTGTATGAATTAAACCATAGTTTTAGGACACTAAGCCAGAAGGTCACCACTTCCAGGCATGGGACCAGGGCTGTCCTGCAGAGGAGACAGCCTGCAGTGTGCCAGCTGCTGTCGGGCAGGGCAGCAAGAAACTTCTTCCACGAAGCCTCAGGGGTTGAGGAGCAAGTTCATTGTGAGAAAATTCAGACTCACTGTGAAAGCAACCTAAAACTAACCATCTCCTAATCACACTGCTTTGTCCCTTCAACACTCACAAAACAGGTTGTCTTTTTTACTTCCATGGTGCTGCAGTACACAAGCAAAAGCATGCCTTAATGCTTTCAATATATCCACATCAATGAGTGATTGAGCCCAGCAAATTTCTTCTGGAGGAGAAAAAGAAATGGAAAAAGGGATCTGTTGATTCAATAATTGGAACAGTTCACATTATTTGTTCCAGAAAGGCCTTATGGACTTCACTTTTGCAGCGTCATACTCCTTTCACCCATTTTATTTGAATGATACACATCAATACATCTTCAAAAAAAAGAATTCGAAGCAGGTATCCACTTGCTATAGTCCAGCGAAAATCAGATTGAAATAAAATTTTAACTGAAATAAGATGTTGAGATTTTTACTATGAACTTTTGATTGAAGAGTGGACTTTCATCTCATAATTCCCTGTGATGCTGTATGCAGTTGCTGTCTGCTTGTTTGTTAAGAGGAGAAGTTACATTTTCAAACAGCACTGCTTGCCATCCTGGAAAACCTGTGCATATTTCTTGAAGGGAAAACACATAGACTTCTCAGGGGAAGCCTCACACAGCACCAAGACTGTAATGCAAAGTATCCTTTTTCAGAAGCAAGTGTAACACAACAAAACATATTTTGAGACATAATATTTATGTAGCAGTCTGTTATATTTTGAAATGTTCTGCTACAGGGAAAAAAACCACAACAAAACAACAGACCTCCAACTTTTAACTTGCAATGCAGCGGATATTTCAGCTCCTCAAAGTATCATATTATCTTACTTTCAGAAAACCCAGCCACCCAGCCTGTCCTGTTAAATATGGGAGTAATTTACAGGCCAGACTTTAGGTCTAGCTCTACAAAAGCAGACCCTCAGCAGAAGGATGTCAGACTCATTGACCTGGGCACTGAGTGACAACCTTCTTCACAAAACAGGAGAAGGGAAAGACAGAGAGCTAGAGAGAAAAAGGTGAAAAATTTTGTAATCCAGTCATCATAAATGCTTGTCCTAATTTTCAAAATACACCTACATAAAACTTTTTGTTTTCCCCCTGTGGTTGTATGCAACATTCAGCAGAGGAAAAATTATGCTGTTACATATTTTGTGTGTATTGAATCTCTAGGAGGATTTGAATAAAAATGCTAGACTCTGGTACTATACTCTCTCCAGTTCACATCTCTCTTCATCACACACAGAAAAATCCTGTAGATGATTAAAGAAACTTGCTCATGACAGACATCCCACCCATCTCCCAGGGAGAAGGGTGCTAGACTTGAGCTCTGCTACCCCTTCAGAGGGCTCAGGTACGTTTGTGCAGCTGGAGAGCCTTGGCAGGGGTCAGTGCTGTGCACAGATCCATGAGCACAGACATGTACTCTGGACATGCATTAGGCCAAGAGAGCACTGCCTAAGGGATATAGACCCCAAGGGGGACTTAACACAGTCAGTCACCTCTAGCCAATTCTGAGCCATCTACTTCTGCTCTCACATCCTCTTCTGCTAAGGGGCAGGTTTAGCTGAATCTGGTTTAATTTTCAAGCAATTTAGTTCCCTAGTCTAGCTTACTATGTGGCTGGACAAATACTGCTTTGCTGGGAGGAGGAGGAAGACAGAGACAGACACTGCATTTCTATTACCCTGAAGAATTCTGGATCCAGCCCCACCTCACCAGGATTCAGCTGTGCCTGCAGTTCAAGCACAGTCAGGCATACTGAATTTGAACTTCTCTCAGTGAACCAAAGCAATATCTAGTATGGCATATGAGAAATTTGTTTCAGGTTACCAAATACAGCGGTAAGCAAATATTCGATACAAAAAAGGAGATATTTTCATAGTGCATGATAATTAAAAATTAAAATATTGTTCAACTGCTATAGAAATGATGAAACCGATGGGAGGAAAGGGTGGGGAAGGTGAGGGCTGCCCACAGTGAGAACACAATGGGTTGTCTTAGAAGTTCCTCTGAGGAAACCACACTGAAACAGTAAACCTCCAACACGGTGAGCAGGATCACTGCTAATGTACAGAGCCGAAGGGCCAAATTAATTCCTTGTGTAACCCCAGTGACTTCAAAGGAGTTAGCCCAGAGATGAGCTTGGCTTAAGGAATTTTGAAATGGACCCTAACCAATTCTGCCTAAGTAGATTTCAGATCTGTGGCTTCTTGTGTTACAAAACTGCCTTGGCTCTGCACTGTTACTGTGTCCTTTATCAGCATTTTTATTCATACAGAATGACTAACGAACTCCAAACCAGTAGCACCACCTGATTAATATCAACCACTCTTCAAAGCATTTGTCTTAACACCAGGGGTTGTTGTTTTTTCAAGCTGGTGGGTCTCAGCACTGATGACTTCATTGTGTGGTCTGTCTGGTCAAATTTGCTGCTGAAATCTAGTCTTTTTGCAGCTGAAGGGTAATATTTTAAGTTAGTCATGAGCAGGAATTGAATGCTAAACTTGACCTCTCCACCTTTTCCAGTGTGTGTATTTCTGTGCTTCCTCTGCAGCCTCTGGATGCCTATGTGCAGTCTGCTTCTTCTGGCTCCCAGAGAGACAAGATTAATATTGCCTTGTCACGAATCGATAGCCAGCAGTGGAACATAAACAGCCAAAAAGCTGTAATGAGTCCTACTTACTATCTTTATATAAAACAGGATTTATGGCGACAGATCACATTTCCAGCAGCCAAAAGATGTGTAGGGAGGGATTACACAATCTAATCTGACTGCTCGTCTCTGCTTCGGCTCTAACTACGCTTTTGGGTGGCTTGGACTAAGCGCACCATCTTTACACCTCTCTCCCCTAATTGTTCAAAAAGCAGCACGTCTGCCAAAAACCACCTCTGCAGCCAAAATTATGACTTTAATACTCATAAATGCATTCAGGTATGCTGCACTGTTGAAGCAGTACCAGTAACTTCAGTGGGGAGAAAGGAAGTACTCAGAGCAGGTAAGGCAGTCACTGTTGGGCCCACTAGCATCTATACAGCCCTTAAAATATGACCTCTATGTTTTTTTCCATGGTCTGAGCACTGCATTCACTCCAAAACATCTCCTTCCCTACAGAAGCTTTGCTGTGATGGTGTGGGTGGCTGAAAGAATTGTTTAAATCTGCTTTTTCTTCCACATTGCTTCTTTTATTGTAATTTTTGTACATCTTACAGGATATTCTGTTGTTCATAAAACAAGGACAGACTTTCAGACTGCACTGCTAAAGCCTGACCAGCCAAACTTTAGAAAAAAAATATATATCAAAAGGTTAAAAATATCCATTCATGGCTCAATTCCAACTTTTATCATGTGCCTTTTACCACTCTCTTCATATAAATTCATTCAAATTCACAGCAAAAATCAGTGACTATCAGCAAAACAAATAATTTGACAGGGAGCAAAAGGCATACAAAATACTCAGCTTCCATGCTCAGTGTATCAAGTAGGTAGTTTGTGTGGTGAAAGATCTATTTTCTATTTTGTTAGCGCATTCATTACATCTGGCTCATTGCTTTCATTAAGTAAGTACATTTGGCTGCATTAAGGAAAGCATGATGAATATTTTATACATGATTTTGCTCGTCATTTCAGAAATAAGTGAAAATTGATTCACAATAGAAGTCAAAACTGAACCTGAGGAAGACTGGAATTGCCATATTAAATCACAGTGGAAGCACTAGTGCTTGACAGCTGTGCAGCCCAGCTGCTTGAGAGCCAGCTGCAAGACCTCCATCACAGACAGATGTGGGATAGTCAGCCAGCATCCTGAGGCACATCTTGATCTCCAACAGATAAGAAATCGGACTATGACAGATAATGGTTTACTATATCTTCATGAACAGTAACCAGACACAGATTTACAGGCAAATGAGGAGGATTCACAGAGAGGGGAGAGCTGTAATCCCATTCCTTTGGTATTTTTGTATGTCCAAAAGCTTAGCAAAAGCATGAAGAAAAGTCAGGCATTTCCTTCCCCCTCCCCTCCAATTCAGATTTAGGTGGAGGATAAGAAGACAAAGCACCCTATGAGTATGAGGAGGTCTGGAAACTCACTACAGATTAAGTAGAGAGTATGTACTGTTATCTTACTCAGGGACATGTCTGGAGGACCTGTAGAGTATTCCTCTTCTCCCCACATGCTCTGAAAAGCTGAAGGAAAATGAAGGGTATCTCAGCATTGAGCTGAAAAAAAAAGTTCTTCCCTTCCTATCTTGCTATTTCCATTATCTGAAATCATTGTCTACATTGCATGCCTGCATAAATAAAAATTAAATGCAATTCTCACATACCTAACTAGGAAAACACACATGTGCCTCATTTCATGACTTAAGCTAATAATTTATCAGTCACTGTGGTGCTGTTATCTACTATCTAAATGACACGGAAAATTACCACTATCAGTGTCCTAATGCTGATATATTATCCCTATCAGGAGTAATTATTTGGTTTCACATGCAGAGTTTCAGTCAGTATCTGGGGTCTATGCCAATAAGTACTCAACATCAAATAAAAGGGCAGTCATGATACAAGCAGACCTTTACCATTTTGTGATAACTATCAGTAAATCTCTAAGAGATTTGTGGCTCTTCTTTAGGGCTTTTAGCAGAAGATTCTTTAGAAAATAGAGAGTGACAAAAAAAAAACTTTCAAATGTTTATGAATTCCTGGAGAAAGCTGAAAACAAATACACTATCAAAGTAAACCATAATACTATAAAATAAATAGGAATTTCTTATATGATAGGCAAATTGGAATGGCTCTGAGTTCTTCAATTTAACTAGCTTAACCTTCAGAAATTCTTAAATCAGAGCTATTTAGAGCTGTTTTACTGTAAATCCACTAACATTTTTAAGGGGTCCTAGAGGGAAAAGCAAAATTTGGTTTTATGAAATAAAACTTGACAGCCATAACTCTGCCTTCAAGCATCACAGGAAATTCACTGAGTGGGACTAAATCATAAAAGTTTTTTTGGTTGGTTACATTTTTTGTTAGTTGTTGGTTTGTGGGTTTTGCACATAAGCATTTTACTACTAAACCTCTCCTTTAAAAACAGAGCGGTAAGGCCTCTCTCAGGTCAGCTAAGGGAACAGAATTGTTGCTGCATAAAGAAATCTGAATAACCCAGGTGTAGCATTCATCTGTGAAAAACACTTTGTTTCCAGTGATTCAGCATGTTACTGGTCTGAATTTTAACTTTTTAGTCAAATTTAATTTCGGAACTCTTAGGATAGGGATGAGCCAAACCCTGTTCACTGGTTCCTCCAGTCTGGGACCAAACACCAGAGCAAAAATTAATTTTCATATACAGAGTTATTTTATTCAGGCTAGTAAAGAAGTGGACAAAATTAAGTGAATTCTCGTATTCAAGCTATTGAAATGAAGCCTGCTGCAAAATAAAGCTTCTTTTTCTCTACCTGAAAGGATTTGCAGGATATTTTCAGCCATCCTAAACATAATAATGAAACATCCCAATTTTGGCCCCAACACCAGACTTCAGCAAGGCAATCCAGTCGATGCACAAAATGCAAGTCTCAAGAGCATACTACTTGTCTTTTATGTACTTGGTCCTCCTGGAGACAAGCAATGTGTAATTCTTTCTCCAAGTCTGAAATGCTATCTGCAAGTTATATCAGTCCAAAGAGATAAAAAATAAATCCCTTTCTTAAGCATGCAATGATTATTATCCTATATATTTTCCTATGTTTAGAAAATACATCAGTTCTAGAGATTATGACTGTATCTTAATCATTATCAACACCCTCCCCACTGTTTATATTACAGGACAACAATGAAAGAACTTAATGTCTCCTTAAATTAGTAATTAAGGGCTTCATTCCTACCAAGGTCTTCTCCTAACACCACCAAGGCAAATGTCCCAGCTTTGCATCTCTATTCTGCAGTGCTACGTTGTTGATGTTTCAGCTTGTAGCATTTACACCTCTGGAAATCTTCTGTCAGCTCCCAAGAGTCAGATGATCAAATAAAGCTCCCTTTATGAACTCATTCACTGGTATAAATAAATGGTACATGGTATAAATAAATATTTGACACACAAGTTTTATTAGTTTCTTCCACTGAATCTCACCAGGATCATGAGAGCACTGAATACAAAAAATTGAAACTTAAAAATTTAGTGACACAGAAGTAGGAGACTCCAAAGACTCTGAAAGACTGGCTGGAGGAAGACAGAAAAATTACATATAGCTTATATCCCATATGATCTCCAAATACATTTTGCTTCCAGCAAAATGGTCCTCCACTCTGGAAAGTTTTATTATTACCAAATTTTCAGAGGTGCATTAGATTTTTACATTGCAAAATACACAACACTGCTCTAAAATACATGAATGCTCATTGTTGAGTTCATACTTGTTAATAAAAGATAAATTCAACATTATACCAAGCTCTGAGAATGCCATAAGGTTAAGATTTAGAAGGTGTTACAGAAACAGTTTTATTTGCGTGGTCTCTTATCTACGAGTTCAATCTTTCAAGTAACATATGTCAAAAGACCACAAAGGTAAGGGTTTATGTTTGTGTTATAAATAATGATAGTTCACTTATCAAGTGATAGGTTCTTCAGTGGTACCTGACAAACAGCTCCACAAATCCGACAAAAACGGAGTGGTTGCTACTGAAATATAATTTATATACAAGATTTTCCTGATTGCAATTGCTTCATGTGCTTCTGTGCACATGTATATGCAATTATGTAGGGTGTGGTCTACTCATGCATATATGTACATGCACACACATTTTTCTAGGATCATGTACAAATCATATGTATTCTAGAGTAAAAGAAATTTAAATGTCTTTGTCTGTGGGGATGCTGGTTTAGTGTTTTTAAAGGGAATGTGTGGGTTGCTTCTGATTTTTAAATGAGACAACAACATATTGCACACAGTCTTGATGAGAATACCCAGGAATGAAATATCTCATACAGAAGAAATCATATAAAACAGCATTGAATGCTTTTGCAGTATAAAAAGTAATCTCCAAAAACTCTGCTAATATATGCTGAACTTAACCATGCAAAGAAAATGAGATTCCCTAACGGGACATAAACTCTCCCTTCTCATCTGAAGTGATTTAAGGCAAATATTGTTTCTACTGGAATTGGCCAGCTACTCATTATTTTATTGGTTTGTTTTTCCTGAACTGTAAACATGAGGTTTAAGGAGCAGAATGGTGATGTAAGAATACTATGTACATCTATGTAAATCTGTGAACAAGAAGGATGAAGATGATCTTATCAGCTTATAACAAAAAAGGTAAAAAAATCTAGAATTTCTAGGAACTGTATCACCTGGTCAAACATGGAACAAAAGATGAAACTACCTCACAATATTTCAAATACTGTCTTTAAGACAGTCCTTATTTTGCAGGTCTTGTAATATTTCTCATTATGGTACCAATATATCTTTCTGAGAAATTCATTAAATTCAGTAAAATTTCTGATGGCTGAAAGACATAATTGATGTTACTCATCTTTTCACACCAACCTGTACATCTATATAGCTTTAAAGCACATTTTGATGGCTTCTTATTAAGGAAAATACATATAACTTTGATATTCCTGCAAAAGAAATCATTTTTACTGTGCAGTTGGTGATCTGTGTCTAAGCTGCATCTTATTCTCTAGTCCTTTATTCATAAAACCATTTTTTCCATATACTGGAGTTAATGCATCAAGTTATGATTTTTTATATTTTTTTTTTTTTTTTTAATGCCTAGGGTAGTAAACAGGATTCAGATTTTGGTAAAGATTGAGCATGTGACTACACTTGCTTACAACACTTAAATATCAATACATAAATAATTAGCCAGGCTAATTGTGCTTTAGGGGATTTCCACAGGCAGTAAAATTCAATGTCTCTCATTCAATCCAGAGAAGCTTTTTGGAGCTTGTGGTGGTACAACACATGTCAGTTTTAGCCCAAATTTCTGATTTGTGTGGCACCTCAGGCTTAATCTATACACAGAAATTTATTACTTACAAAAATTCATATCCATGATTTTTAAGTGTGTAGGGAAAGTGTGAAGAAAGGTCAATATGGGAAGACTCCAGAACAATGAAAATGAAACAACATGAATCTGTAGAGTGTAAGTCTAAGATCCCTCTCACCAAATTTAAAACAGAAAACTTGACCAAAACAAAAGGAACCAACACCACCAGGCTGCCCATAAGTGACAGATGTAAGAAACCCCTGCATTCTCTGAATTAACTCCTGTACCATGTATGGAAAAGGATTTGCTTGACCCTCTACAAGTGAGAAAGAAGCCTCCACATGCCATACGCAACAGGTATTTGTACTGCAGAAAGACCTGTGCAAGCAGCATCTACTGTAGTTGAAAACCAGGTGTATGCTCCACTTCAGAAGGACTCAAACAGCTATGGGAATTAAAGATTTTGGGTTTTTGTTTGTTTGTGGGGATTTTTTGTGTTTGTTTTTTGTTGGGGTTTTTTGGTTTGTTTGGGGTTTTTTTTGGTGCTGAACAACTCCTAAGTTTGGCTTTGTGTTGTAGTATAATTATTTACAGAGTAGCAGCAAAATTAAATACATGTGTTTACCAAATGAAAGTCAAATAAAATAGTAAAAGCTCTTGTGTACTATCAGATCATTTACTCCAACTACCCTTAAAAAGCTTATTCATCTGCTACCAGACTTTTAGGCCACCATACATTAAAAAATCAATGATAAGTAAGAATAGTTAGGCTACACTCAAGAACCGAGTTCATTCAGAAGGAGCTGAAGTGGAAAGTTGTAATGATTAACAAAATGAATGAAACCTACACCAGTTTCTGCAAACATACTTATAATTTAAAACACAGACATTGATATAAAGCATAAAAAAAGGTGAACAAATATAATTTCACATTTATGATTTGCCAGCATAGACGTTATTCCTTTATTAAGACACAAGATATTACATCCAGCTCCACTGCAACTCTAGCACTAAGGATTTGGCTTTATTTTTAGTAGACATTACATATATTCTTCAATAAAATGTGCTTTCTTTTACTGCTTATATTTCAAAGTCCTCAAGACATAAAAAGCATTCAAGCAGCAGAACTGGTGGTTTGTGGTCAGAACAACAGTACACATTTTGATAACTTGTTAGTTTGTTTGGCAATTGTTTCCTTTATTATTTCTTAATGATAATACTTCAACCATGAAAACTGAAAGTATTGTTAATTCCAGACACTTTTTTCTACCTAACCAAACTTCTTAAGAGGGACTTAAACTGACTAACAGCAAGTGATTTTTAAAAGAGATTAGTTTTGAATATATCTAGATAAAGTAATTTTCCAAAAGAAACTTGTTAACTTGCTTGAAAATCTTTGCAAGGAATAAAATCATTACAGTCGAAAGATAAAATCAGTGGAAAATCCTAACAAAAAGTTGGACAGGAAACCTACCCAGCACAGGTGCACTACCGTAATCAGAGTGTGTTATTGTGGCACTGGTATGTGGTTGGTTGTGGTCAGGAGAAAACTGAGGAATGTGGATTAAGGCAATTGCAGATCAGAATTCCACTTTGCATTAAGTAAACCTTTGTTAGTGCTACTGGACAAATATCTCAGTCATCTCACCTCTCACATGGTGAAGAAAAAATATTTCTCCAGCTTCTTTGTTTGACACTGGAGGTGTAAAGGACCCTTGGTCTGAGAAAAATCTATGATCAAGGTCAATCTTGTGCTATCAGTGACTGTGGTGACTCCTGGGTAAGGCTGGTTAGCCCCATAATATTTTCCTACCTGGCAAACCCAACAGACATGGGGGAATCAATATGGTTTTGGCTGCTGGAATGCCACTAACAAAAATATGGTCTAGATTTGACACTCAGTGAAGTTACAACAACTTAAATTTCTTTTCACTTATATTAACTAAACAAAAATTAACTTGTGATGCCTGAGATAAAGGTCATCTTTCACAGCCCTTATGGCTGCAATTGGGGATTTGGAGGATCAGTGCTTCCCACTCAGCCCAACACCTGTGTCTGGCTTTTCCTTTTGCTCTTTTAAGGTATATAGCAACATTTAACAGATTGCAGTGCTCATTTTTCAGGTCTAGACCAGAAAAGGTCAATGAAATGGCTGAAGTATGTCACATATACATGCTCAAATGGAAAGAGCAGCTACAAGCCAGGTTTCTGTGTAGGTCTTTAGCTGCAGGTTTGACACTTGACTAGAAACTTGGATTCAGTCCTAGTCTGATCTTAAAAAAAATTAGAAATGAAAATTAATCTAAGACCCCTATAAAGTTTCCCCAGATTCACAGACTTCCAATATTTCCTTCTGTCTCCTGTCACTCTCCTGGCCCCTTCAAAAATGTCTGGCAGCTTTCTGGCACATTGCCAACAACCTCAGACTCTCCTGGATTGCTCACCTGGTCTGCCTGTGCCCTTCTCAAAGACTAAACCTTAATTTAAAATCTCTTTCTCCTTCCATTTTCTATTCCAATCAGCTACTTCTCCCTCCATGCCTAAAAGGAACTGGATTTTTTTTTATCCCTCTGACTTAAAAGTAGAGTTGCATGAAATTTCTGAGGGGAACTGGCAGTTACTTTATACCTTCATCAGATCCTTATAATTCACCAATTTTACACAGCTTCATTTTTTCATTTTCTTTTGATTTCTGAACTGCATTTTCCTTTATATGCAGTTGGATTGCAAATCCAGTTGGTTTGAGATAGCCAAGTGGCAACATCAAGCTCAGCACTTCTTCACTTGCTCCTGCCTCAGGAGACTTGGCGGAAATGTTAAGCATCTCACACAAATCAACAGAAAATGCTCCCAGTGCGTTGGAAACATTTTCAATGCTAAACAGATATGGGATTTTTTTATGCTTTCTGGCAACTATACGAGCCTTTGATACAGTTACCTTCCTTGTTTTCTAAGACTACATTAAATCCTGATAGGCAGCAAGTCCAAGAGAAAACATGCATCATTGAACAGTATTTCTGCCACTTAAGCAATTCAAATATATTAGTTTCAGAAGACAATATCTGGACACAAATGAAACTGAACTAAGAAACAGGCTTGAAGGCAAACTCAGAGATAAATTTTAGCTTTATTGCAGTCAAAATTCAATAAGATGTTGAATGGCAGGAATGAATAAAAGACTGTCTTGGCTGGATCTCAGTCATGGTGGAGGGAAAAAAGACAACTCTGAAATGTAGTTAGAAAGAAATAGTAGGGATTGGTTCGACCCCTGGAAGTTGAATCAAATTTTCTGCTTTGAAATATGAGAAAGAACAGATTCACTTTAAGTTGGTCCTGGCTTGTAACAACAGAAGAAAAGCGTCTGACAGAGTCGTGACATAAATCTGAGCGTGACAAAGAACACTCCTCTCTTTTCCATCCATGCCTTCATGAGCATCAAATGCAGAGAAACACCAACAGCTGCAGCAGTGAGTGATTAACTTCAGCAGAAGAATAATGCTGCCCCAAACCTTCACTATACAGTTTAGAGTTTTCTGCCTGTCTAGACTCGAGGGAGCATAAGATTTATCATCAATTAATAAAGCTGCTGCTAGATCTGGCATTGCTGTGGCTCAACCACACAACACCAAGTTGTCAGAAGAACATTCCCACATAAACACACCCTGCTTTCCCTCTGGTTGTGTGCTCTGAGACCCACCACGTGCTGAAGCCTCTTACTCTTGTTTTGGTGACAAATACATGACAGTGAAAGTATGTGCTATTTTCAAATCTAGTCAGTGCCCAATTCTGTCAAACACTGCTCCTCAGAAATCTAAAGACTGTGTTTTTTAAATATTGAATCTTCTTAAAATTAATAAATTTGAGATTATTTTACTTCCCATTTCATTTCAAGTTTTAGGGGACATGCACAAACATTTTCACATGACCTTCCAAGACTCTTGACAGTCAAAAATTTTCTTCTAATAAAAACTTACCCCAAATTTTCACCCAATCAATTTGCTTGTGAGACTGATTTTATAAAATAATAAACAAATTCTGGTGCCAACCAGATCCCAGGCATGCCTGGTCTCGCACACCCTCCCTCAGGCAAGGTCTGTGGCACTCATGCAACACTTGGGACTTCACCCACCACCTTTTCCTCTTGGTTTGAATGAACAACAGGTTGATTTAGAGCCTCAAGTATGGAGTTTAACAACTTTATTGATCATTAAAAATACTTTCCCTAGTGAAAGGGCAACAAGCCTTAGGAAATTGCAATCCAGTGCAAAAAAGTTTATTTAATTGGAAGTACTGAATGCTCCTGAGACTTCACAACTAGTTGAGCAGCTTTAGTGTTGAATTTTGCTTTGCTCTTCAATATTTTAGCAGGAATTGTGTTCCTTAGCAATAAGCTTCCCTCACAGAGCACAGCCTGAGGGGAGAAAATAATAATGAAAAAAAAAAAAGTAAAACAGAAGAAGGGCAAAAAGTGCCAAAAGTGAGTTGGTTTCTCTTGATAAATGTCTTATTTTCCATATATTATGCTAAGTATTATTCAGCTTGCTTCCAAGCTGCTGAGATAGAGAGGAATAGTCTGTAGCAGAAGGTGCTTTCTATCAGTGTTACACAGTCTATATTATATGAAGCTACTTGCATTCCAGGGAATGAAGGGCAACCCCTACTCAGTGTGGTGGTGCAACCACAGCTCTCTGTCTTTCCCAAAGCAGAAGGCTTCTATCATGTGTTCCTGGGTCATGGTGAATGAACAGGGGCAATCCCAGCTACACACAAATGCTCCTGAGCCAAGGCAAGGACTCTATCCTGATTTGCTTCCATCAATAATACTTTTACACAGGAACAGTTCCTAAAACCAAGCCACATAATCATGACATCAGTTTGCAGAGTTTAAATCAATAAGCTCTGTGAAGTTACTCATTCTGTTTACTGAGAATTCCAGAAAGGTCAGAAAGTCGAAAAAGGTGAGATAGATTCACATTTCAGTCACTCCCTTGAAAGTCTGGTGTGAATAAAGTCAGTGCAAATTCTGGTCTATTACTGCAGAAGAAACGTCAGTAAATCTTGCTCTAGGTGTCTTGATTATTTAGCCAATGACATAAGAGAGGTCTGAATGCAAAAGTGAGTCAAACAACAGCACAAAAATACCCACATTTAGCAGCTGGTCAAGAAGCAGAGGCCACCCACTACAGTGAACACTGAGAGTGAAAACCAGGTATCACCCAGCCAAAAATAAGCTTCAACACATCCCAAAACAAATCATGGTATGTAAAGGATATACACACACAACACAAAGAAAACAAAGAAAAGCAAGCTGACAACTGAGAACTGAGACCACAACATATCCATGAACAGTAGCCGCAAAATTACTGTATGTAAGGCAAATCTTCCCAAGTGGATTAACAACCTGATTGACAGCTGCCACTGGGCTTCTGGTTCTACCAGCCACTGTTCAGCAGTGGCAGCTTAGCTCTCCTTCAAACATCTTTCCATATAACAAGGAAACAACACATATGCTCAAATGAAACAGGAGTACGACAAGAAGGCTGTCAGACTGCAGCAGACAGTGGAAGTTGAACAGAGATGATGTTTACAACTAAAGCGGGAAGGATACGGAAACTAACACTGAGCTGCATGACATGGAGCTCATAAATATCACAAAATAATAAACCCATAAATACCATATAACCTGCTTACAAGTAAATATTCGTGGAATTTTCATTCAAGAAGGCATAAAGAAGTAAGTGGTATCAAAAACTGCAAAAATAAAACAATGCACTATGAATACTATCACTTTTGTCTTCAAGGAAAAAGTATTCCAAATTTATCTGACTTCAGTGAAAAAGCAATTTTCCCCAGGTTTAAATATACTGTGTTCTCTCTGCTTCTTTTGTTCCCATCCTTTCTTACTGACTTCCATGCCATTGTGGGCAATAGGCCAGCAGTGAACACTGATCTATCTGCTTTGGCTGAGATGTCAATGTATTCCACTAAAAAAGTCAACCTGACACAAAACACAGTTATTTCTCTGCAATCTATACTAATTTAATGTACATTAGCTCTACTAAAAGACAACTAAAAAAGGTCAAAGAAATATCTGCTTTATATTATTTAAATGAAAAGTAAAGTCTGCTAGGAAAACAACTTTTCAAACATTATCATGGCTTTATATGTATATTAAAAACCCGCACAAAAACAAACAAACAAAACCATAACCTCAGAAAATCCCAAAAGAACCACCAAATGCTGAGGATTTTCGTTAAATGGCATTCTGACACACATACTTGTCTCATTCCAGGAAGAGAAAAAGCTCTTGCAAGGAAATATCAAGTAAAATATTTATTAGCCTTCTCCAGGTTGCAAATTTCCCAAGCTCCCATATTTTGTAATGTCAGGAAATTGCTACTATAAACAGCCTAAATCTGCCAAAAAATTAATGTAACTGGGGCCAACTAAAGGTTTCTCAACCCTCATTTCCCATCCCTTGGGAGATTCCTGCCTCAGGGACACACTGACCACAGGTGCTGCCTTGACACAAATGGAGCCAGGGGCTGCAGAGAGCTCACCTCCCCCTGCCTCTCACACCAGGAGAGCTGCAAGGAGGTGGCACAGGCAGCAGCTATAGGCTGGAGCAGGTTGGGAGCCCCAGGAGGTGACTGGAGCCTCCAGCCAGGCAGGGTTGGAGGTCAGGGGCTTGTTAGCCATGGCAGCCTGGAGCCTGTTGCTCACCTGGAAGGCCAAGCTTGCCAAGTACTTACTCGGCAGATTTTTATTTGCCCTTACACAAGCTTTAGCTCTCAAATGGCAGATGCAACTTTACTTTTTTTATCTTAAAGACAAGATTAAAACATATTCTGATTTTTAAAAAATAATTAAATTTTTTTTTTAGTCAACTTCACCTCTTGCTCCACTTAGACAAGAACAAGTAGACCATTTCACAGTGCCTTCTTCAAAATTTCAAATCACATACATTCAGTGGTTTTATTTACTCAATAGTTCAAAGTTTCATTTCATATCAACATTAGTCCAGACAATCCCTTTCATTATTTTAAGAAAAGCTAAAAATGGAAACTTTTCATGTAGCCCCCACTCAGGTTATTGTGGCATGGCATGGCATTTCCACCACCCCGCAAACACAGGCGCTTTGTTAAAATGTGGCCAGACAAAGGGAAGGCAACAGAGCACTCATTGACTCCTTGTCAGAGCTATTTGGGCTGGCAGCAACCTCTGACTGACTGGGCAGAGCCTCTCCAAAGACAAGACGCTTGCAGAGGCGCCAAGGGCCTCCCACACAAAAGATGCTACTTTACAATGCCAGTCAGAACTCAACTTTCTTCTTCCTCAAGGAACCTAAGTCAGGCCAACATTTACACTTACCAGAAGAAGACCAAAGACTATTAATTTCTTTTGGATGCAATTGCCCTAAAATACGTTCTCCAAAATAAATCTGCTGTAAGGCAGACTGGAAGGGTCCCAGGGAGCTGGCTGTGCTACCACCCGCGAGGGACTGCCAAAGCTGATACCAAAGATCAGAGCAGAGACGGGGACCCAAAACAACATCTATGCCATGATACGTATTTTTTCAAGTGCTCAGTCATCGCTCATGGAAACTGAAAACAATCTTGAATCAGACATTTTACAAAACTTTCCCTCAAACTAAAATCAGATGTGAGGGAAGCATCAAGCTTTTTCCTGAGCCTCACCTTGCAAACACAGTAATACTTATTTCTGCTTCATGGAACAAAACAATTATCAATAATACATAATATTCATTGGAATAGCTTCATCCAAATATCCAGCTATTTTCTTTTTCAGGTATTTTGCTGGATACCTTATTTTTCTTTAGAGAATCCTGAACTACCTGTGTTTTGCAGGTTGGCACCACATCCCAGATGTGGTAGGTTTCTTGTCTCAAAGAAGCATGTGGCTACCCCAAACCAAGCAAAAAATATTTTTGGATTCTACAGCACCTTAAAAATTATTTATTGCTACAATTTTATAAGCAATTCAGAAAGTCTGCCATTGCATGCAGCTCTGGATCCAACGCCCATTGGATCCATCTCTTATTTTCACCTTTAACCTTACATTTTGCCAAAGGTCATACAGAAATTGAACGTAACGCATATTTCTCTCTGGCCTCTTACTGGGGAATGTTACTTACACAAGCACATTATTTCAATGGAGTATGACTGAAAGAAAAAAGATCAGATAAAATGGCCATTGAGTGAAATTATTTAAGACCTCTTAGTTATAAATACACCAGAGATGCTGGTTTATACAAACATACGCAGCAACTCGATTTGCGTCACCTCATCTGCTCCTGCCTTGAGCTTTGCCTGGAATGATCACATCAATACATCCAAGGAAATTCATTTTTCCTCTTCAAATGCTTTTACAAACAGTATCAGATCCTTCTAACAAACTAGGAAAGCCAACATCAACATGTGTAAATGCATGACAACTCAGTAATATCAGCACAATACACTGCTTTAGCATTTACTTTTTCTCTGTCTATTCTGTGTTTGCTGTCTCTTGCCTTCTCTATTTGTGATCCTCTCCTGGCTGTGGAGTTTGCTGCTGCTGGCACTGCCCAGGCACTGAGGGAAGTGCCTGAGAGGCACCAAGTGCCAGGCCATGCCAAGTTGTGCAGCAAATTGTCAACAGAGCTTTGGCTTCCTGACATGGGCAGCCCCATCACCACACAGACCCTCTTAGAGATGTTGTGTTGTTCCGTGTTTCACCTCATCCGTACAACCTTCAGTGCTCTCCTGCCACCCTTCTCTAACACTCTGATTTAAAGGTTCCTTGAGTCCCTAAAGCCAGCACACACTGATATCAGTGATTTAGATGCTCAGCTATGCTTTCAAAGAGGAACATATTTGAAAGTTTTTTTACTCTAAATCCTGTGTACTCATTTACACTGCACCTTTCACAGCTCTTGATAACTAAATCTACATTTCTCTGCTCCAACCTCTATCCTCATTCTGCAGAGGCTGCCATGAACAAGCTCTGCATGTAACAGAAGTAGATCACCTCAACTACAATGCTCTAAGTTATATCAGAAGGTAGAAAACATCACTGAAAAATCTTCACCTTCAATGGAACTGGCTGCATGGACATATAAAAAAAGGGGAAAATAAAAGCAGATCCACAGAGGAAGATGCAAGAGAAAGTCAAACAATGTGCAAGAGCAACACAAAAATAGGTAGCTGGACACATTATGGAGCTGCATACACAAGAGGATCACCTTTGAGAAATTTCTCCAGGAAATGAACTCAGCAAAATTTACCTATAGTTTAATAAGGCACACAGTGAAAAGTAACGTTTAAAAATGTATTCTATTTTCATGGAGGAAAAAAAAATTGGCCACAACACCCCTAAAAGAACAAAAAGTTTTATTAAATCAACAGTGCCTGCCAAGTTATAAGATGTCTAAAAAGAGTAGGATTTAAAAAAAAGTTTTAAAATAAGAAGAGGCGGCAATTTGTTTTGAAACATGAATCCAGCTGGCTTAGCATCTGAATGAAAGAAAATTATAGATCACAGTAAACATCATGTGTAAAAATAAAGAGTAATCAGAGCCCCTCTTAAAAGGAAAAAAAAGTCAGACCAAACAAGCTATCCATACAACCAATAATTCTGAGTCACTTCCATGCCAGCTGTAATTGCCACATTGCAAAATACATTTTTCTTAACGATACTCAACTTCTTTGTGAAGTTCGCCAAGTAACTATTGGAAAGCAGAAAGAGCAGCATGGGATCCTCACGAAAATAAGTTAAAAGTATTATTGTAAAAAAGAAGTATTATCTTGTGGAATTCAATATATAGGCCACATGAATGTTAAATGTTACAGCAAAAAATGAAACGGGACCGTACTCTTTCTTTCAATGTCGGAAACATATAAAAATGCTTTAAGCCAAATTTCAACCTTACAGGAAAAACAAAGATAATATTCAATGACAATATGCCAACCTAAACATGATCCATTTGCTTTTAGCATGGACAGGTCTTCAGAAAGCCCCAAGTGCAGTTATCTGGAGGTGGAGAACCAAACCCATATGGTACAAATTAACTCTACAGTTCCCTTTCCTGCTAGTTCCAATCCAGCATCCTCAATTACATCAGAAACACAGAAATCAATATGAAAATGAAAGAGTTTGATTTCTTTTTAGAAAGCCGTTTATGGTGCAGAACCAGGCTGAAAAGAGAAACAGTGCAATGTATATTTTCACTGTGTACCATGAGAGTCATACAGCACTGAGTTAAATTTTTTAAACCACATTAAGATAGAACATAAATTAAACAGAAGCCAACACTTCTTGGGATATAGACAGTCAACTTAATAATATATGACCAATGGCTGATTTTCTGTATGCTATCACCAAATACTTCAAAGTTATGTGTTAATACATGGCCTGCAGAAGGGTGTCCAAAAGGCTTCACTGGCCCCTTGCAAAGGAGCTGGTTCCCTGCTTCTGGCATACACCACATGGCAGTAATCCATGCAAATACCAACAACTACCTGTCAACAAGGCTGGAGAAGGAATTTCATGCTCCAAGCAACATACATATGCCATGGAAGTTTCTAGAATACAAATCATGAAAAAATCCCAAAGGGAAGCACATAAATAGATATATCCCAATCTAGATTTGATAGGCTTTACTGTTATATAAATATTTGCTAGACATTTAATCCTCTTTCTCCTGCCCCTAATCTGTCTCCTCTATCCTGACCTTCCCATAGTAACAAGTTTACAAACCAACTTTCGTGCACTCTTCAGAGTCCATTTCCCTTCTGGGAAAGGATATGCAAAATATGTCAGGTTTGCCTAGAAAGATGTCCTGCTCATAATAGTTTCTTAAAAATCAGTTCTACTGCCACAATTTTGTTCCTTTTTTACAAACTGGTCACAGCTTCTATCAGGAAGTAGTGAGATGAGATGGAATAAAATTAGAAGGGGCAGAAATAAAAGGGAGCAAAAGGGGAGAATTGCCCCAGTTCAAAATTCCCCAGTAAAATCTTTCATTCAACTCTTGTATCAAAAGTCTGATATCAGACACTTGTTCAGCAACCATCTATCTTCTCAGACCTCCAGCTGCATAGCCCTTTCTTTTTTCAAAACCTGCAGCAAACCGTTTACTACTGAGTGTTATAATGGCTTAATAACTCTTCAAAGATTAGGAATAGAACCCAGACAAAGACTAGGTACAGAACACAGATTAGACAACAGAGATTCAGAAGATATTGTCTCAAAATTAACATCTAGATTTACCATTTCTATGTCTAAGGTGCTTGGAAAAGTCTATTGAAGGGAAACAGTTTCAGGTCTCTGAACTGGGCACTGGTTCTTGTGACAAATGTCTCCAATATTTCAGCTGGGACCTCTCCTCAGCTGCAAATCAAACAGCTGGCATTAATCAGTGTCTCTTCATACACGAGCCTTCATCCCCACGGAGGAGAATTAAAAAACATGCAGGAAATCCAGCCTTTGTGTTTGCTTGCAAGGCAGATAAAATGAGCTGTCATCCTTTCTCACAGCAGGAAAGAGTAAGGACAGCTCAGATGAAAGTGCTGACAGGCCTGGCAGCGGGTGCTGGGTGATGGGACTCTGAAAGCACCGTGTGTTCATAGAAGACCACCAGCTACCAAAATAAAACATTGTTTAACACCAGGTACATTTACAATTATTAAATACAACCATTTTATCCAATGTTGCTCAGGTCCAGAGAATTAGTTTGTTCCCTACTTTATATGCTATCACAAAAGAATAACCATGAAAACAACAGAATAAAAAGCACAGTGTTTTACCCACATGTTCTCTCATTCTTTATATTATCTCCTGTTTGAGTGACTTGAAGCCAGTTAAAGACTGAATTGTCCTTTAGAGTCACCATCAAAAATCAGCCACATCACACTAGTCCGCACAGAGCAGTCTTGCACTGCAGTGCCAAGACAGTGTAAAACATAACCAAAAATGAAGACAAACCAAGTGAAAACATCCTGTAGCATTAGCTCACAAGTGCAACATTTTCTGAGCCAGCTGGACTTCAGATGGAATTTTTAGTCAGTCATCTGAAGAAGTTTAGCTTCTATTGCTAGAAAGCTTTGAGGAGAATATTCATCATGAACATGCATGATGAACACTCATCACTGATGGTTTGGGTACAGGTGCCAGAAGTCTGCAAAAGAAAATGGACTTTTACCTCATGACATGAGATGAGAAAGGAAGGATTAATGCTCCAGAAAGTACCAAACAGTATTTCATAATGACTGGGGAAATATAAATCAGCACCTATGTCTGCATGCAAAATTAAAAAATCAGTAGGCTTGTGTGTTAAAAAACCAAAAAGTCACATTAAAACTAAAGCTAAATTACTAACAATTTTTACATTATATAAGAAGTACTGTGGATTATTTCAGTTCTTTTTACAGGTACTTGCTCAGTTTAGGCAGATTAAAAGTTGAAGTTGCTTATTTAAAAAGCAAACAAAAAGCAATATATGAACTTACTCCCACCCAAAGCTGAGATCTCCGATAGGAACCCACAATTCCACGAGCTGGGGTTTTAGAAACTTCAGTTCCTCAATCTTTCTGACTGAATGACAAGAAATAGGAGGAGGGAAGTTTTTAAAGTTAAAAAAAAAAAGCAACAAAACAAACAAAACCAGAAAAAAACCCCAAAAAAACATAAAGGAAAATTGCAACCAAACTTATGCGGAAATTAGAGGAACTGAGTTTTCAAAATGCAAGAGTGCTTGATTGACCTGGGTCACAAATTACTGTTCCTATTCTTTCCTTTTCAAACTAAACAATGCCTTCATAAACAAAAGATAACCTGTAATTTCAACTGGTTTAAAAGAGAAGTTAAACCACATGTTTTGTGGGGTTTTTTTAAAGCAAAGAGAAAGAAAGCCAATAGATACATAGGATGACATATCTGACTTCCATACTCCTTTGCCATCCAGATTGTATTCACCTCTAGTCTAAAAAGCAAGGATCTTTTACAAAGAAATACACATAGTGACAATAAGAGAAGTTCCACACACAAAACCACTTCCCATTTAATATATTAAAAACTCAAAAGGCTGCAATGCTAAGATGCCCATTGCCATTGACCTCCTCTGGCACACAAATGAATTACCAGAGACAAAGGATGACCCTTCTCCTTCCTGTCCATCAAAGCTGAGGCACAGCAATGTTCACCAAAAGTCCAAGCATGACAGGCATGGATGCTTTTTAGCCCTTACAGCCTTCTGCTTTGCTCCAAACATGGGCCAAATTACCGAGATGCTACCAAGAAATGTGGTACCACTCAATTATAAGCTCCCTATCAGCATCACTTAAAGATAAAACTCACCAAATCCATACCTGGTAGCAATCTGGTGTGCTATTTTGACAGGCAACATGAAAGACTGTAAGCTACTTTTGATCCAAAATGTATTTAACCAGACTGTACAAAAACTTACAAGACCAGAATAAAATCTTATTACAATCATAGACTTAAGACACTGATCCTCACAAGAGTTTCTTCCATAAGACACAACCACATCTTTGCTTGACAGCATCTACACAAGACTACAGGGAAGGACTGTGCTTTCTGAATAAAGGCAGACATCAGTTACTCCAAGGTTTATTCTGTGGAGCCCTCTACAGAATAGCAGTGGTTGCTATCTCGAGCATTATCAACGTGTATTTAGAATGCAAACAAGTCTTTGGTAGATGCTTCACTGTAACTGCTGGTGTATAGACACTGCAAGCAGTCTCTCTTGAGTATGTCCAAGCTTAGCAGTGTGTCAGAGCTGAACATCGTCATCCTCAACTCCTGGACAGCAGCAGTAGTTGGAAAGCAGAGATAAAAAATGGCTTCAAAACCCATTTGAAAATCCTGACCTTTCCTCTGCAGGCTGGTGATAATGGGGCAAGGGCAGCTTTTTCCACCTCTAAGTCAGACATCCCATAGGACCAGGGATGTCTCAGCTGAGGCACATGACATTCACTGCCCTGACACTCCTCCCAACTCTCCTGCTCCCAACACAGAGCAGTACCAGGTGAGATGGGTAGAAATACTGCTCTGTTTCAATCCCATCCATCTCATCATCTTTCAATCCCATATGAAAGAATTTGAAGCAGAGAGCTCTCCATATCTAGAGGCAAACATGGTTTGCAGAGCAGAGCTCAAACACACAGACTGCTATTTCGTTTTGTGCTGACTCTCCACACCTTGTCCTGACAGTGTGAACACTGATTAAATCACTAAGTTGAAAGGATGTGGTAGAGCTAAGAAAGCCAAAAATTTGACTTCTAAGTTAGATGGTAGTACCTTAAAGTTTCACCTAATTTTTCACAACTTCTCAGTAAGATGATCTAATATCTGCTTACAACATTTCTAGTGTGTATTTGTTTTGTCCTCATAGGAAACTCTAACTCAGCCCCTCCTGAGACTATGATTCTGTCTCTATTTCATAAGAAACCTACCTCTCTGCCATCTTTACTTCTTCCCACAATTTTCTGCCTTCTGATCCTAATGAAAGCAAGAAGTCATCAGTAATTTTATCAGCAGCTTGCTTTTGAGAGGATGATGAAACATTCTGCATGCTGCACATAAAATAAATGCAAGCTGTTCTCACTGCTCAAGCTAGCCAAACAGAGGGCAGGCTGCACACACTCATTTGCAGCAAACAAGAAGTACACATGCTTCAGGTGGTTACTGCAGAGCATGTTTTGAAACCTACCTCTAGTGATGTGATTTCCAACTATTTCTCTCATTTTTCAATAAAGAAATCAAAACGTTGATGTCCAAAAGCTGACATTACTTTCAGAAACAGCAGACTGCACAAGTTTGCCTTCTTTTCTATTTCTCTGGAATTTACACACAACTTCCGAACTGCATTAAGGACAGAATGGAGTGAATTAATCTACCAAAACTATTTCCAATGTTTATTCAGTTTTAATGTTTTCTTTTGAGGTTTCTCTAGCTGGCTGACCTGAGACCTGTTTCCCCCTGGAGCCTGTGTTGTGGTGCCAGCCCTTTTATTACAGCAGGTTCACATCTAGCGGTGAGAGCAGAGGAGGAGGAACTGCAAGCTCCCTGCTGCTGCATTTGGTTAGCAGCCTCCTCCTCCTCCCACTCTTCAGCAGATGTTTCTGCTGTTTTACCACAACAGGATCTTTTTATACCCTCACAATTCCTAAAGCAAACAGCAGCCAAAATCAGAGACCCATCTCCAAAGAGCCACAACAAAAGCACTGACCCAAACTACCACCACAATACAACTGGAATAAAACCCTTGGCCCTTGGGAGAAAGAAGGTTGTACACAATGTCAATGGGACAGTGACTAATCTTTGGCAGATCATGTGAGAAAGTCCTGAAGTAGCTGTAGTGGCAGAGAACAGCATAAAAACAAATGGATGATTCAGATGTGAATAATATTCCTTAGAAGTGATATTATCAGAAGCTCACATAAAACATTATCCAATCTTTTTACCATTCGGAAAAGCCAATGGCATTTAGAGCGGTCTCCCAGATGTTGTGCATTTTCAGTTACGTGTGTCTGTGTGCATGTGCATGAATTCAGTGGGTTCAAAACAGGTGGGATTTCTAGAATCTCCATTTTAAAACAAATTCCTAGACACCACTTAATGTACATCCCATAGAACAGGAAAATTCAACTTTCAGACTCTGTGCCAGGCTCTTGCAGCTGATGCTGAGTCCATGCTAGGAATTGTCTCACAACAATGGAATCAGACTGTGACAATGAAACAGTTACTCTTGGGTTCCTCAGGTCTCAGTAGCTGACAGGGAAGGAAAGAGGTCCATTCAGATTTAAGTGTAGATGTATGCCAACGTGTTAAACTAGACTTCCCTTAAACTGCTGATGTATGCACAAAAGGCTCTGTGTCAAGGTACTCTGAAAAGTACTTAAATTAGTTTGCCCCTATTCCCTGCCCTCCATCCCCAAAATTATCTTAATTAAGCCTTATTTCCAGCAGCAGAAATAGACACCGTATTGCCCTGTCTTTTATACTTGTTGAGTGTGATTTGTGGCACTGCTGCAGCAAATACAGCAAACCCTGAACAGAGTGTCACTGCCGTGTATTTACTGACAGAAGGCATCTGCACCATCCACTTCAGGTAATAATCACAGCTATGGCTGTGGCTGAGCTAAGGTCTTTGCCTGCCCTGCACAGCTACTATTGCCTGCTTTGAAGAAGCCACATGTGAAATGCTATGAGGTGATGTGAACACTACCCAGACCTTCCATCTGGTTTCAAACACTCCTCGGGGCTGAGTGCAAGCACATGTGTGCTCATGCACAGATGTCCAAAGAAACTGCACAACCTCTGTCTCGGGCTGGCCTTGTAGCACATCCTGCTGCCATGATGTCCACTTAACACATGAATGGCAGTGATGCTCTGCACAGGAGCATCAGCTCCAACACAACCCTTTCACTCCCTCAAAACCAAAAGCCTGCTTGCTCTTAGCCAAACATCTATGCTTTCTGCTGCTTATCCACACGGGGTTCCTTAGATAGCTGGGTTTCCTTATTCTTCCTTAAGTATCTGCTTCTCTTTGATGTTCAGGCTTTCATCTATCACAACAATGAGGAATCATCTGTTTGGGGAAGAAAAGCACAGTTCAAGATATTCTTAGGAAGAGAGCATTTGGATGCCAACAGCACCTACGGTGGAGGACAACTGCAGGTCAACTACCATTTTCCTCCTGATCTTTAGCCTGGAGGTGGTTAAAGGAAAACTGAATGAATGATTTCCTTGTTCTAGGGACATTTGTAAATCCTGTGTAAACGAAGCTATCTTTGACAAAATCTTGGTGAGCCTTAAGTTAAAATAACAGTGGTGATGTCATTGACCGGGCAGTAGCACTGAATGCTTCCTACAGCTTCTGTTGAACAGTTCTATGAACACTGGGAAATTCCCCATGTTTCAGCTACCTTTCAGAGTATGAAATTTAATTTCATCAACTAAAAATACCTGAAAATTTTCTTAAATGAGCTGTTCTTTAGATGATGATTAAACCTAGAACCAATAATTTTTGAAGCATCAAACATCTAAAATAATACTGAAAACAGGTATGCTGAATTTAAATCCTAAGGGATCATGGTGGAGGAGGTTTATTCAGACAATTGTAAGAAAGATGAGCTTTCATCAGTTGTGTTGCACAGAGCTGCTAGTGAAGATTTTGGTGGGATTTTCTGAAAAAAATGCACATTAAGTATTATTTTGAGAGCTTCTGCAGGGAGAGTTTTGAGACCAAATATAAATATTTACACTATAAATGCACTTTAATCTTGTGGCTCTTACTTTGGGGAACAGATCAGAGTACCACCTAATCCATGGGCTTTATAATAGAGGTCAACAACACAGCTTGGGATTTGAAATACTGTGCTACACAATAGATTTCTCACAAACAAGCTGGAGAACAAGCACTACCTGCAAGAATTATGCAGACCCTTCTCACAGTAAATAACTGAAGATTAATACCATTTTAAAAACTGCAGATTTCTTGCAGAGTGAACTGTTTTCTTATTAAATAAATTCTTGTGAAAAGATTTATTAGTGTACTAAGAGAATACTGGCAGAAAAGCATGTTCAGCACCAATAAAAGATAAAAAATAATTAGAAAGTTAAGAACTGAGTTGAGGACTCAATAGCTAAAAGAAAGGAAAACTGAACTGCTAGATGACAATGAAGACAGTAATTTGCATCCAAGCTATATCACATAGGAATTCTTCAGGCTTCTTTGCAAAATTGTGTTACTTAAAAATTAAAGCTCAATCATTATTCAGAGGATCAGAATGACATTCGAAACCTTTTGTCTGAAATTCAAATTGTTCTATCCAATGTATTCTTCAATACTTTATTTTTGAATGGGTGGTGTACCTAGACTGTTTGTTTGTTTGTTTCAGTTTTTGTCTTAAATCAGTAAAAGACTCTTTTGGTACAGCCCTCACACCATGGGTACAGTCACATTAGCGCCACAGAGACTGAGGCTGGTCTGCTTACAGAATGACATTATTGCAATCAAACTGTGGCTACGTTTGGCAAGGTTTTACCACACTCAGGTGCTTACATGAGCATGCTGCAGGGATCTTTAAATTCCTGACAGAAAAGAGGAGGCTAGTGCTAGAGAAGGACTCAGATATTAGTCCTTAGGTATGTATCCTACATACATACTGGGCAAGGCAGGTACATCCAGAAGGTACTTGAAAGCAATCACTTGGATGCCTAAAGCTAGACTGGTGTTCACTTTGCACTTCAATATTTTATTTTATGTTCTAAAACTTGTTTCAACTGGCCTAGACCTCACTGAGCTGGAAAATAAAGTGAAACTACAGGCACCTAGATTTTAGGAACAAATCTCACTGGAATCAACCTTTCAAAAGCACAATATTTTAATTTTCTTAAAATTAAATATTTACAATTTCAAGACATTTCTGATGCACTTGATTATTAGTGATTTTGCTACTACTTTTCCTTTAAATAGAGTATATTGCTCAAACCAAGGTTTATAGAGAATGATAGCACAGCAATGGACTCAATTAGGAGATGGAAGGAAACACAAAGGAAATTCAAATGTTTTTTCGGGCCTAAAATAGAAGTAACAAACTTCCAAGATAAACAGCTTGAGAGTAACTGCTTCAAGTTTAATTTGATAAACAACATTACAAAATTACTTTATAATGCTCAGCAGTTTGATGGCACTGGAGATACTGGAAACAAGGAAAATCCGAGCCTCTCATGAGAAGCCTTCCTGCTGTTTAATGTTTTAAATGATGCAGTAAAAACAAGGCAAGCCCCTAATACTACACTCTACATTCTGTCTTAGCCCCCCTACGTCACTTCGGCAGTAGTTAGCAAAACGCGGTCAGTAGAATACGTGGCAATGGCGTTACAGAGATACTGAACTGCATTAAATGCAGTATGTATTAATTAAACTCTCTGCATTTGTTGTACACAGTGAATTTTTGAGACTTAATTTTCTGTACCCACTGCTGCAGACTTGTGAAGTCAGCCTTCCCTTTCTCCACATGAAGTTACAGCAGCCTGCAGCCTGTGTGTCAGCTCTGGCATAATGGTATTAAACCTAATTAACCACTTGGTGTTTTACTTACAAGCTAACAGTTCCTCTACCATGTGTTTTATTTCTTAAAATTATACCCCTCTTTTTTTTAATCCCATTATTCTACAGTATGTTTTTCTCAATACATACAGTTAACCCCAGGTGAGTTCTGTTGATACTGTTAAACTTTAAACTACTATCAATTACAGAATTTGTAGTTCTTTCAGACCTGAACCTGACATATGGTCAGCAAATTAAAAAGAAAACATTTCAAGGTGAGCAGCTTGAGGTACAACTCAAACTAGCTGCCTGCTAATAACTCATATAACAGAAGACTTGGGAAAGCCCCTTCCCCATTCCAGACCACTGGCGGCACTGACCTACAGAGTGAACATTTACACTGTGTCTCCTCTGTTTCTCAAAATACCATTTGAGATTTCCTGGGGTGTGTGACTATCTGAAATTATCTCAAGTACAAAGATGCAAGACATATCATCAAGTTTTTGACAGCCTCATCCAGAAATAGACCTCAGACATAAGACAGAGGAGCACAAAGTCTCATTATATAGAGATAAGTTCATCATTAGTTATGAAAATAACTACAGCCCAGCCCAAAGAGGCTGGCACAAAGCTGCAGTGAGATTTGGGTACTGTTTAGGTGTGCAAGAGTTTGAACACTTTTATTTAAATATCACTTAAAAACCATGTGCCATCATATGTCCATTTCTATCTATGTATTTATTACTGAACACCCAAAAACTCACCACAACAAATTTTGTCAAAGAACCAAAGTATATCATCATCATCTGAATCATGCAAAAAGGTCCATAATAATTTAGACCAAGTACGAAGAACAGATCTGAATAATGACATTTCTTAAATTGTGATGAGGTTGGGCATCTTTCTTTGTTGTCTGGACCTTAGAAGACAAATAAGTGAAAGCACAAAGAATAAACAGAAGTAGAAATCGCACTGTCACAAAGAATTAAGGCACACCCAGTACTCTATTCTGTATGATGACTGATGCAAGTAACATGTGAAATACACCCAGAGAAAATTAAAACTGACAATAGCAAGCTTGCATTTTTTGAGCCATTCAGCAACTTAAGACGTTAATCAATTTCTTTGAGACGTCTCTGCTGTTCATTACTCCAGCTTATTCTTCTTTATGCCTTACTACTATTCACTGAGAGCAAACAAATACAATAGCACACAGGAAGCAGCAAACAAAAGTCCTTTTAACACTTGCTCACACCATTTGCTGCACACGCCAGGGCTGCCCAGAGGCTACTGGTTTACACCCAAACTCAGTTTTCTTAAACACACAGCAGAACAGTATCTCACTTTGGAAGTCAAGAAAGTTGGATTTCATAAAACTTGAGGGGGCAGGGTAGAAAACAGACAAAATCACACAGCTGACACAACTGGATTCCTTTATTTTTTCTTTATTTAAATGTTCTGAACATTCCCTTGAATTTTCAGTTTTACTGGAGGCATTTAGCATACATTTGCTCTATATTCACTTGCTCCTCTGGTGATACTGACATTTCTTGTTATTAAATCATCACAGACTGCCTGTTTGCTTTCTAGGCTGAGCTCAGGGAAAACTCAGAAACCAGACATACAAAGTACTCCTTTTATGTTTTTTATGCAAAAGAAATGAACTGATAGGTGTGTTTAGCAAAGTCACAGCACGGTCTAGATGTCCATTCTGCAATTATTTTCAGAAATTTGGCTTCAGTATTTACAAAAAAAAGATTTATTTAGGAAATATTACTCAAGTTCTATAGTGGTAAAAAGATTAGAATTTATTTTTCAGTTTTTCTCAAAGTGGCAGCATGATCCATCAATACTGTGTAGACTCCCAATGAAAACTCTCAAAGACTCCATAAAAAAAATTCCATGAAAGCACAAATTTCAACAAGCATAATTTGAGAGAATTTGTCCCTTTGAAACTAACTCATCACAGAAATGTCTCCTGCAGCCTATAGCCAGAAGCAGCATTACCAAGGGCAGTTAATACAGCGGGCATCTGATTTACGCTGCTGTCCTGTGCCAAATGCTTTACCCCTGTCAAGTTCCAGCTGCACAAGCTGTCCTGCCTCTCATAGAAGAAAATGTCAGTCAGGGACACACACTGTCCTGGCTTTGCTGGGTGAGGTTACAAAGAGAAAAAGGCCTTTGTGCACTATTTTCCTAGAAGTTGTTATAACATCTTTTTGAAAGGGAGGGAAAGAGGGAGGATAAACAGAAAAAGAAAATTCTTTAATTTTAAAATTTTTCTTATGGGCCAACATGCTTTTCCTTTTTATTGTAAATTAACACCATGAATACAATAATGAAACATATCTCAGTGGCCTGGGATTTGGTTTAGATTCTTTTGCTCTGTTCTGCAGGCAGTAGCTAAGTACCAGCACTGCAAGCCTCATCCTTACTTTGAAGTAGCTAAACCTTTTTGCAAAGTCGTGGGATTTTTTGGCAAAGGAGAAAATTAAAGAAATTAAAATAGTGAAGGCATCCAGTACCCATCAAAGTAAGGAAGGCCAAGGAAAAATTAATTCAGAATTCTAACACAGGACGTTATGTTAAAAGCAAGATCCAGGCAGAAAGACTAATCAGTCCCACCACCTTCCCATTTGTCTTTCAGGATGCTGTTGCAGCCAAGTAGCTCTGAACATATTCCATAATGTGCCATCAACAGAATAAGAAACTTTAAAAAGTTTCTGACTATAAACCCATGATATTAAAAAACATTTCACAAATGTTCAAATGTTACCACATTGTATTACTATTTGACTTTAGCAGAAATGCTTTTTCATGTTTAACCCATAACATCTTGGCACTTGTGTGAGGGAGAAATCAGACAGAAGAAATAAATGTCTCCAAGGGGAAAAAAAAACCCCAACATAAATCAACACACCAAATCTCTCTCTCACTAGTATAAAAAAGAAAAAGAAAAAAAAAAAAAAAGAAGAAGAAAAAATAAGGGCTCAGTATATTACAGCAATAGTAAAACACAAAACATCTTAGGAAAGTAAATTCTGTCTCTGTAAGACCACCTCAATTCAATCAAGCATCAGAGGAGGGGAGGAAACAATTAGGTGAAAAGAAATACTAGTCTTATCCTAGGAACATGACCAGCTTTATGGCAAGGCACATAACTCACCTTCAGGTTATAGCAATACAACTCTAGTCACAGAAGGCATTCAGCCAATAAACCCCCTAAACCCCTTGTTATTTTTCAAGGTTATCTAACAAAGTAGACAAAAACATATTCCACCTGCTCTCCTTGTGCCTGATTTCCTCCCCTTCAATCCCATCCCTCTTGCCCCTTGCCTTTCCTGGTTTTATATAGATCCAAAAGTCATGTTTCAAACCAGTATATTTATGTTAGCATAAGAGGCATGGAAAGTGCTACCACAAAGTCTTAAACTGAATTACAGTCATGTGTTTCAAATAACAAAGAACAAGAGCAAAATACATGGTTAGGCCGCGAGCCTCTTTCCATAAACACGAGCGGAGCCAAAGGATGGCATATAGGGTTCTTTAGGACCCTGCACAAGCTTTTGGAATGAGAGGTACAGACAGGCTGTCCAGCAGGGGTATGTGGATCTGGCACAAGTGGGAACCCTCTGGTAGACCCAATTTGTCATTATGATAGCAATGTAAGAGTCAGGCTAAGGGCTCCTTTATCAACCTCAGGCAGACTCATGGAAAACCAACATGATTATCTGTCTTCCTAGCAAAAGAGTGACATATGAAAGATAAAAGAATTTGTAGCAGATGGCAAGGACATTTCTGCAGACCACTGGAAAGCCAGCTACATCAGGAGCACCCTGAATCCACAGAAAGTTGAAGCAAAGTTGGTTGATGTGAAATTGTTAAAGACTTTTTCAAGAAATACAAAGAGGATCCTGGAAAAGAAATTCCATAGAGAATGAATCTTGCAAAAGTCACACACTTCTCTAGGAAGGGTGGTTTCAAATGCATCAGCAAGAAAGGTGAGCTTGTCCAAAGGTAAGGTCTTGAGAGCACTGTGACTTGCTCCTTAACTTATCCTCTTCACAATAAGAGAAGACATTAACTTCAAGTTACTGTCGAATGGATGTCAGCCTGTGATTCTCAAAACAATCATGGCAACAAATCAGCGTGCACACAAAGTTCAGACCTGAGCTGTGACACCCCACCTAAAGGCTTCCATAGCAGCACATCACTAACTTGGATGAGTGAACGTCCAGCTTATGTACAGCAGCTCCTTCCATCTCCTTATAAGTATCTACTGTTAGAGAAATAATAGCAAGAAGCACAAAATATTACTCAATTTCTTAAGTACACTGCAACAGATGCTAAACCCAGTGAAGAGCTCATTCTCTCTCTCTCTCTCTCTCTCATTTTAGTGAGTAACACGAGTTCCTCACTAAAATTCCATGGATGAGTTAGTGCTTTTGTCTTGTCCTCTAGTCTCTAGAAAGATGTTAGAGCACTACAGTATAGCAGAACTGTATGTTCTGAAATGTAATGTAAAAATGTAATTTCAGGAGTGGCTCATCTGTAATAGATTATAAATTCCAACTACGGATCAGGTTTTTTAGAGGACAATTTTTTTTCTGATCAATTCTCCTTAAGCAGTAGCAGATACAACATCAGCAGGACTTCTCACTACACCTTTCTTTATAGTGAAAAGAGAGTTGCAAACACTCACAGGCCTCCTTGATATGCAGCCAGGCAGAGGGGAAAGGACACACCAGCAATGTTGCTGAATTCTCTTCCTAAATTCCCTCTCTTCTCTCTGCTTTCACAGTATTTCTCATCATCTATATGGCAGGTTAATCACATTACCCCATTTTATTCCTCTCTTTGCCAGAGAGGGAGAACAATAGTGGCAGAGTTATGATGTGTCAAATCTTGGCACATAGTATTTCATTTTCCAGAACTGCTTGAAACTGTAAAACACCCCTATTGTTCCTATTGTTTTATCTTAGTTAGGATTTGCATCTTTCTTTCTGCATGACAAGCAGATATTGCAATTTCTACAGGTCCAGTTGGATGAGCACACTTAAAACTGTTCCCGTTCCCACACGGAATTACTGCAGGCAGGAAGATGCCACGATCAGCTAACAAAGTGGGTATTCTAAGTTTCTGGCACCACAGAAATAAAGGGAGGAAAGACTTCCAAGCTTTCACTAAGTCACTGCATGTGAACAAGCTGACTTTTTATTATTAAAACATAAACCCCTTCCTCTTTTCAAAAATGCACTTACAAAATGTGAGAAGCCAAGTGGATAAAACTGCACTTGAGGCCCATTGAAGGTTCACGACAGTCACTGCAGGATCATTACCAACTAGTCTCTGTCTCTAACCATCCTTGGAATTTTGCCTAACATAAGGGACTTCCTGATAAATATGAGGCAGCAAAATCTGGGTATAATAAGAATAGAGGATAAAGCCAAACAACTGGGAACAGAAGATATTTTTTTCCCCAGGAATACGAAGTTTCAGTATTTTCCACATAATTTCTAGCAGCTAACAACACATTCAAAAGAAAATACGTATTGGTCAAGGTTATTTCTCTTTCAGCTAAAGTAGGAAAACTAAAAGGACACCTGAAGTAGTAACTTCTAATTATCTTTCCAGAAATCTTCTCGTAAACCAAAGACTAACTATTCCTAGTATTCACACTAAATAAATAAATAAATAAATAAATAAATAAATAAATAAATAGATAAATAGATAAATAAATAAAATAAAGATATGATTAACTCTGAAAACAAGCAAGCAAAAA
>VZRX01017309.1:0-60171 GCA_013398075.1 Notiomystis cincta | reverse complement strand
AAAAATAAAAAAACCTCAAAAAAAAAAAAAAAAAAAAAAAAAAAAAAAAGAAAAGACTCCACCAAAATACTTTGCAAAAGTAGGCCTAAGTGCCACATTTCAGAAGTCCTTTAAGCAACCCTTTGCTATCTGTAAACAGACCAAGAAAAAAAAAGGCCACTTAAATGTTCCATGTGCTATCTTACTAAAAGGCTACACAGCCAATTCAAAGGCTTGACAACCACTTCCCCAACTTTTTGTTTATCCTGCAGATGGTAAAATCACACAAACACAACACAGAGAGCAAACAACAGACTGCCTGCTTGCAGAACATTTTAAATGGCATTTTGGAGAAGAGTTTTGAAGTGTGCATAGCATTATAGAATATCTTCTATGGACAGTTGGAAGGGACCCAAGGAATACTGAAGCACAGTTCCTGTTACAACAAAACCCTTGCATTAATTGCAATTAATATAACTGGGAAGATGGATGGTATACATCTAACAGTGTTTCAAAGAGACAAAAATCTTTACCCAGATTGTCACATTCAGAAGATAGCACAACTTCTGCTTCTTCATGCAAACCTTCTGAAATATGTTTTGAAAATCTTTGAAAGACATTTAGAGACTAATGCAATTTTCAGGCATAGTCAACATGGGTTTGCTAAGGGAGAGTCTCTTCCAACTGAAATATTCTATTATATTCTAATATTCTTAATATTTTATGACCACCAAAAGAGGCAGAATCCAAATGCAAACCAGCACAAAACTATTATTAACGTTTTATCGTAACATCCTAATAACGTAAAACCCCAGACTACAGAAAACTAGATCAAAGTTGGGTTGTATTCACAGAATAATGACCCATCACACAGAGCTTTCTCATTCACAATCTGGTTATGGCTCCAGTTCTCAAAGTGAAGTCAGGCACATATATAAATAGGAAATGTGCAAGAGATGCTCCCTGAAACAACACTGTGATCCTTGAATTTAAAAAGGCATTAGAGCTTTGAACCAGCTCCAAGGTGAAGAAAGATAAGCTATGTTCACTGTTCAGTTCAAAATCTCAGCAACAATTCTCATTTGAGAAATAGCACATGCCAGAGGATGCCATCACAATGCAGCTTCCTGCAAGTCAAGGCAGTCTTCTGCTCGTGAACCTCTCTTCATAGAAATTCGTGTGGCATGCAGGAACCTACCCTCAGCATCATAGCTAACACCTCTGGAGCACACTACAAGGACACCCTACTGATTAGGCTGGCTGGACTCTGAAGGTCTGTAAACAACATGAATAGAAGTTGTGCAACAAAATGCTCATTAACCACTTAAAATTTACCTTTAAAAACGTTAAAGGCATGGGTACAGAGAAGGTTATACTAGATGTGTAATTTTCAAAGCTAAAGGAAAGTACAGATGACCCATGTATTTACTAGAATGTAACAAACATATAACCATGGGCCTCTGTCAGGGTCTGACTTTAACCAACACTAAGAAAAATAGGGAGATGAATTTTTCTCAGTTTGTTTGAAAAGATTTTTCATGTGTCAGACTGAGATTTTAAATATTAAGTTTCACCCCAGCAAGCACTGTATTATTTTGGAGGCACAGCAACCTCTGAAGCAGGATTCTACTGTGGAAGCACCTTACACGTGCCGAGGACGATTAATCCCTGAGAAAGTCTGCTTGGAATCACTCCAGTTATCAAGAACATGCACACACAATGCTAACCCAGAAGCCAAACATGCTCTGTAACAGGCTCCAATCTATGCAAAGCAGGAATAAATGAAATGAGATATCCACAAGCTCCTTACAGACAACCTGAAACTCGTGCACCATGGCTGTCATGGAAGATAAGTAGGGCAAAGACTCTTTTTTGTCAACACAAGCACTGCTGCGTGGGATACTGGAACAAATCAGCCGCAACAAAACTGCACCCTTGTGCACCAGGCTTGAACAGTACACCTATCACTAATGTTTATTGCTCATTATTATATAAAAACTTCCCAGGTTTGGGCTGGTTTGTTGTTGGTTTTGGATGTTTTTAAGCAGAAACAATAAGAGGAAGATAAAAAGACCTATGTGAAAATCCTATGAAGGTTATGCATACAGGACTTTAGTGATTCTTGTCATACATGAAAAATGACTGCAGTATGCAGTCTGTATTTCACCAGTTAATGGAACTGTGAAAAGAGATGCTTTTTTTCATGAAGCATCCATGTAACTTCAGAACCCCTTTGTATAAAACCCCTCGCAAGACTAGAAGCTCTGAAGACACAGACTTGATCATGCATTTACGAAAAGGAATACATAAACAAAACCAGGACACAGAAACAAACCTAAAATTACTTATTTCAATACCTTTCCCATCCTGTGAACACAATCTACTTTCTACGCTTCATCACTGACCTTGTGTCTTCACTGAAACCTTCTCTCACAAGCTCATACTAAAATAAAAACACATAAACAGCATCTGCATTTTTCTAAGAAGAATTTATTACATGGAAAGTTTGGCCAGTGATATATCCCAGATCTTAATTAAAGAGAGACCAATCTGCTCAAAAGTGTGACCATTCCCACAGAAATGAGAAGAAATCCTTCTTTTTGAAATAAGAGCAGAAAAATGAAATGGAATTTGTTCTTGTTTCTGGCAAGAAAGGCACTTTCAAATCCCACTTGGTATAGTAATTCTAATAGCTTCTTCTTTCAACACTACACTGAAGTCCATGTTTAATCTTTCCAAGACTCTGGCTTTTTCATTGTCTTTAACAGATTTATACACATATTAAACATGAGTACATCCATCTATACACATATCCCTCCCTTTTTCTGTACATCCTACTTAAGTATGTCAAATAAAGGAACTGAACTAAGTAACAGACTGATCTGGGAATTCAGAGATCTCTTAAATGGTGAAATAAAACCTGCTGCTACTCAATCAAATAACGCTCATGACCTAACATTTCAATCCCCACCCTTATCTGACTGATACTAATTTTACACTGGCATCCAAAACGGTCATGATTTTAGCTGGAAATCACCTAAGTTTTTTGTTTTTTTTTCTGGGAACTAAAGACATTTAACTCCTTTCTGACTAAGACATACAACTTGAAACATTCCTACCTTTAGCATCACCATGACTTCAGCTCCACAATCAACTTAAATGACCATTACTGATCAACACTCAAAGAACATTCAGCACAAATAATGTTTTTCATCGTTCCTTAACTTTGGGGAAAATGGGAGAATCTTTGCAAAGGGAGGCTTAACAGAGAATTGGGAATTAAAAGCAGCAAGTAATATTCCAGGGCTAACACCTACAAACTGTTGCAACTATTCCTTTTCTTTTTAATTACCAATATATCATCTTAGGGAAATAAAGTGAATGTGTGATTTTCTTCCATTTTTCCCTCTGAACGTACTATGGTGCCATGATAACTATCAATGAAATAAGACTACTAAGAAAACAGAGAGAACATTTTTATCTAAAGCTGCCTTCAACTGGTTACAATATGAGCTTACAGAACAATTTCCAGCCCATATGTTTTTGTCATGTCAACGGTTTCCAAAGATAATAAATGCTCTTCAGTATCATGCCTGGCATAACTAAGCCTGTGAGCAGGCTGCTAAAATTATATAGAGAATGTACAAGTGAACTCTTCAAGCAGTTCTCTAATGACTTCAACCCAAGAGCAGCACTCCAGCGAAACGGAGGGATTTGGGCAGGAATGCAGACTATACAATAGGCAGCCGTAAATAGAACCCAAACTTCGTCACCGCCAGCATCCGAAGCGCGTCTCCGTGTTACGCGCCACGACGCCGGCTCTACCTCACCCAGCTCCAGCCAGAGCTCGCTGGAGTCAGCACAGCTCTGCTACACTCCCCTGTACTACAGCCCACTGCAAGAGCTCTGAGGTGCATATATGTATATATATGCTTTTTATCATTTTTTCTACATTTTACTGGCAAGCCTTGGTCCACGGACTGTTTGAAAAGAGTGCACAAACAACACTTAAGAAAAGCAAGGCTACTGACAAGCTTCCAGTCATCCTGCAGATTGCTGGCATGGTTGATTCCTCATTAGCAATGATGTAATCATTGCAGGCAATCCTGCTAAGATCAGACTACAGATTTATATATATACACACATGCACTAACTATGAAATAAAATAAACATGAATTTAGCATAAGATAACATGGAGGTATAAAACAAATATGTTGGGAACCCAGGTTTACTAAAAGCAAAAATTTGGAATCAAAAATAGATAAGCTTTTACACCCAAACAACTGCAGCCTTAGGCAATGATTGCAATGAAGCTAAAACTAACAACACAACCTTACAACCTGTTGGAACAGCACTTCACTTCACTTTTGAGAGAATATTATTTACCTGAAGTTCCAGTTCCTGCAATAAAGAAACTGCATATGAATTTTAGATTATAAATTAAATTAAGTGAAATTAAATAGATAAATAAAATCACCTCAATCCTTGAAGCTTGGAGATTGAAGATATGTTATCTACTTGTGATTATGTGCAAAATACCAATTGTCCAGCTCCTGTGAAAAATCACTGAGCAGGCTTACATATCTTTTATACACAATTTACTGTGAAGTCTTAAACTGGGCATCCAAGGGGTACTCCAGGCCCACATGAGATCTCATCTCAGGGCTGAATTCAACCCACTGCTGACAAAGGGTTCAGAAATGGCTTTCTCCCCTGGCAGCATGGTCTCCTTGACAATTTCTTAAAGGACTCAGAAATGTAACTTCTTGAATTTCAAAGCTTTCTCAGGTTTAGTCTTTCCGAAAGCTGATTTTCAAGGGTCTGATCCAATGCTCAGGGAAGCAAGTAGAAAGACTCCAACTAACTTCAGTAGCCTCTGGATTGGGTTCTGCAGGGGAAGAGCTATTCTCTATCAGGTTTTTCATTAAATACAACACATGCCATAAGAAGCATGTATAATCTTACTGATCGAAATGACACAATCTAAGAAGACCTTAAGACAAAATTGATACTCAGTTACTTCCTTCCTTTGACTTTTAAGGCATTCAAAAATATAAAATATATTATTTTTTCCTTTACTCCTTTCTTTTTCTTCCTTGGCCAACATCTCCTCTTACTACTACTTCTTAAAAAAAAACAACCTACCCCTCCATAAAAAAAAAATATTAATTTAAATGAGTGTTATGCAGAAGTCAATACTGTACTTTCCAAAACTCATATTAATTGAAGGGAAGGTAAGGTCTTAAAACATAGAGACGGCAATATTTGAAACCACTGACAAAGTTAAATTTCTTCCACCTTTTCTGAAGAATTCTAAACTATGCTCTTAAGCATCAAATGGTCAAAAGCAACCTGTCAGAAATATATTATTACAAGACAGAAGTATTGCCAAAACCTCATTTAAGTTACTACAGCCTACAGAAATATTCCTCTTAAGGACTTTTCCACCTGCAGCTAAGAAAAATACTCTTTTAAAAAAAATATAGGCTAAGCTGCTCTTTGCCTCCATCCAAAGAAATCATTTAGACTTTATCCCACCACACACAGCTGTAAATATGACACCACTGATCCCCTTCCTTCATGCAAAAATTTTACACAAAAATAATCAAATAGACCACCAGCAGGAACTGTAGTCCCAAGAAGCATCTTCTTACTGCATCTTTTATCAGAAAGAGTTATGTGTATTTGTTCCTCTTTATTCATTTTTGTTCAGTGCTAACACCAAGCAATGAACAAGGAAGACTTAGGAAATTATGTTACTGCCTGTTGTTTTTCTGTCTCCATTTCAAAATAACTGAAGCATTAATGGGCTCATCTCTACAACACCTACAGGTAGGCTCACAAAAGAGCAACAGCCCACTTGCAGACAGAAATTGGTAAAAAACCCACCATTAATAAATCATGTGAACTTCAAGAAAATATTTATGCTAACAATTCTGCTTTCAATCGATTTTACATTCACGTGTTTTCAGTGATGGTGTAACTTCAGCATGGAGAAATGCAGCCTGCATGCTGATCCAAGTGCAGTATTTCTCAGGTTGCTGCCTTTTGTCTGTGGTGCAGTTAGGTGACTGCTCATGGGGCTTGAGCTTGAACAAAGCCAGCAGCACAAAGCCCCGACTGCTCTTGCTGCTTTCCCACAGCCCCCTGTGCCAGGGGTGGCAAAGGCCTTTCAGGGGGTGCCCTGGGACTCCCAGCTGTCGTTTGACATGCAAATGGCATCAAAGATCTTTCAATCCCACCTCAAGGAGGGAAGATAAAGGCAGCAGTTCCCAGAGGAGCTCTGCTCCCAGAGCATCACCCTTGGATCTCTTCAGGATGCTGGCACTGTTGTGCACAAAGAAATCATCCTTAAGGTTATATGAAGGACTTAAAGAAAGCAACTGAGGGGAATTAGAGAAAGGTACTTGAGGCTACAATTCTTCTCCTCAAGCATAAAACAGAGTATCTTAAAAACTTCACTTTTATCTTTTTGTATGTAAGCAGACATTCAATAATTCCAGCATTTCCATTTTATCTAGAGACACAACACAAATGGTAAAATTCACATCTGAATTACATGCTCCAATTGCTTCTTGTATCAGTCCAACTTTATGTGCCAGTATTTTCCAACCAGTTTCAATGGAAATCAAGTTCTGTAAAGCTATGCAACTTCACAGATCCCTAAGTCATTCTGCTGGTAGTTTACAAGGTTTTTAGAGTTTCTACTCTTATCTTCAACCCAAATAATTATTATATCCCTTTTATTATAAACACAGCCAAAATCAAAGTGCATTTTCCCCCTCCAGTTTAATATGACCATCTATATCCAACTTTTTCAAGCTGGAGGCTGAAAATTTAACCATTACTGAAATAAAAGCTGAGTAATTTTCAGACATCCTCAAAATACAGAAATATGTTTCCATGACTTTAACCAGAAAAGCACCAGCTGATCCTTGTCTGTAAATTAAAGCTCTTCTACTTAGGTTGCTAAATAATTATATCAATATGTTAAATAATTATTATAATTACTACTACCTTCAGAAATATAGGAATATGTAGGAGAGAATCTAAGTTAACTAGACTCTGAAAGTTGGAAAAACTTGTGGAAAATATGAGTATGAAAGAGAAGGAATGGTGGGAGCAGAAATAGAGTGCATGAACAGATCCTACCTACCATAGTATCTAATGGAAAAAGAGCTTTCAGTTACTCTCATTTTACACACTTTATGTAAATCTATTTTTTTAAAAAATGTGCCTTATTTGTAAATTCATTTATTGCTTTCATTTCCCCTTTATTGTTTTTCAGTCACTGAACAGAAGATGACATGCTACTAAGTAATATTAACGTCAAAAGCAGATGGCAAAACAAAATGTGACCAATTTCTTGGGATCCAAGAACACATTTCTTGTTTGCTTCCTGCACATCTTGATAGAAAAATTGCTATCTTCATCTCAGTGGTATTGGTAGGAATAAAGAGATGTAAAGAGCTAAGGAGAATATGAACACATTAAGGACATATACAGAACTAGATATAAAGTGACTGATAAAATCTCACCATAGAATTGATCCAATGGCCTCCAATCTCCTCATAAGAAATACATTAGTCAAAGAAATAAATCTGGTAATTTTACTTTACAGTACTCATGAAAAGGGCTAACAAGTAGCTTGCCTAGATTCTCCCTTAGCAGCTAATCTTACCTTCTAACAAACCACACTCCGTGTCTGCATTTTTAAATAGCTGTTGCAACATCATGAAAGGAGACGTGCTGATTTGGTGAATAGCTTGATAGTTTCCCAAAGTAACTTTTGCAATCCAGATGATAGTTATGGATAGTAACTGAAGGCATTATTGTAAGAAGAGTGCACAAAGGATTCCTGTCTTAAATTCAGAAGTTAGTCATGAACTTATTTGCTCTTTTTTTCCTCTCACTGTGATTTTCAGCATGGTCATGAACTATATATAAGTTTCCTTGGCCAAGATTTTGAAAAGACCACTATGGAAATTGGTATCATTTTTTCAGCTTGAATGAAGCAAATGTAGGTTGGCTAAGGGTTTTCTGTTAATCTTTTTTTCCGTCACATTTCAGCTTCCAGCTTTCCACAAGCTTCTAGATTGCTGGACTTGGTCATCATATTAGCACTGTCAAGGCAATGCTTAAAAATAATATTTTAAAGATACAAGTAAACTTACTAAAAATGAGAAATTCAAAGACCTTGACAGTTTATATATATTCCTGAAAGGAACAGTCAATGTGAATCTGAATTTCCTCTATATTTTTAGTCACCAAAAAAGTCCAAATCCAGAAAAAAACCAAACAAAACCCAAACAAACAAGCAAGCAAACAAACCAAAAAAAAAGCCGCTCACCCCAACCCAGTAAAATTAGAATTGAAGTGTGCAAGAACAAAGCGGGTCCAGAATTTAGGAGCACAGTCATTTTACTTACAACATCTAACTCATTTCAATCCAATTTACAGTTGCACATTTATAGACAGTACAAACCACACAACCTAAGAATTAAGACACTGAAGAGATGCAATAGAGGTATTTTTCAGAATAAAAGACACATACGTTTTTCCCATATGGCAGATTCCAACTCCACATTATACATACTCATTGGAAACTACAGGAGTGCTTAATTCAATAAAGCTCCAAACCTCTGTTTGCATTGTTGCACACTGTGCAAAGAGAAATTCCATAGAGTTAAGTACAAATTATTTATTCTCTCAAGGTTCTCAAAACAAAGAGCCACAGCACAATTAAGAGTTGAATGGGTAGTGCAGTAAGCATTCTCATGCACATATTGGAAAAATTTAATAAATACACACAAATTACTACCAAAGGAAGGAAGAAAACTAAAAATTATGAAGAATGCACTCTTCATTAGGATGACGTATGCTGCACTCCATTCGGGTTTAGGCATTTTTCAATCCTACAAAGCAATACTTCTCTCTTGCGAGGTGCAAAATTATAAATATTAAGAAATTTCTTAAAAATTAAAAATAAATATTCTCAACACTTCATTGCAGTTTGGTAGCATGTCAACTCCACCAAGACCCTGGTCTGAAGAACAGCAATTGCAGCACAAGGGTGCACTGAGCACAACAGCTGAATTCTGTTCATATGTTTAGAGTTATTTATATGCACCAGCACCCTGGGGATTAGACCCACAACATAGATCACTTGCAATTTCTCTGGGTAATTATATACTGAAATGATGACAACTAGTTCACTTGGAACATAGAAACTTTTGGGCATGTTCACTATAATTAACCAACATCCACTTCTGTCTTCTGACGTTAAACTGAAAATAAGTATCTTGCATCTTGTTCCAATTTTTTAATGCTTTAATAATGAAGCTGATGTGAAAATAGAAACATATAAATTTAGTGGGCTATTTTTTTTTGCTACAACTCTCATGTTAATACAGAAAAATATACATAGTTATAGTCTATTCCATTGAATACAAGAAAATTTAACACAAAAAAAGGGATGAAAATCTTCTTGTAGAGAGTGGGCGCTTATACACACTCATGTTGCTTTCACATAGCGCGTTACACATCCGGGAAACACCAGTTCTGAAATAACACTCCAGTTCACGTACTTGCATTTCCAGTCATGCTGCCTAACCAGCAAACATAACCCACTACCACAATCATTAGAAATAACAGCCTGGCATGGAAAGGTGCAGGATCTCCCTTTGGCCTGAAGCCTGACAACAGTCGTAGCCAGAAATGTAAATGAGCAAGACTTCTCTATTTCATTAAACCAAAGGTACCACCTTGAAAACAGCAATAGAACATTTTCTGGCTGATGGCAAATCATTACCATACCCCCAGAAGGAAAGACATCAATGGCAGTACTTTGTTGAACAGCATTTCTTTTTAATTTGTTTCATAAGCAACACTGCTAGATGTGACAGGCTAGATGGAAAACTATAGCAAAGTGTTTCCATCAGTTGAATTTCTGGAACCTCTCTTGACAGATAAATTTGCCTTTGATAGCAGCTGGAGTTGCTTTGAAAGAAAAAATCCCCAGCTTGCTCCCACTAATCATTCATTGCTTTGGTTTACAGAGCACTTTTGGTCTATGCTAACATATTCCTTCTTTCGGAGATAAATTAAACCAGAAGTCATGATCCAGACACACAACAAATACGCTGTAACTCCTAAGGACAAAGAAAAAGTCCAAATCAATGACTGGTCTTATATACAGCTGTGAGTGACAGATTCAGTAGGGTGAGACAGTCCAGAGGATCAACTAAATGCAATTTGAAGACTCTGAGTTGTACATATAATATAGAATTAGAGGCCTCCAGCACACATCATACCAGTGTCCACATTTAATAGTATCTCACCAAATTACTCATTGATTTGCATATAACTAGAGTCTTGATTCTAGAGATGCATTTATGATCAAGTACATCTTAAGGTATGTCATATACATACTGTACCAAAACTCCTGCCGAGATAATTTCCAGAGTTATTAATAGATCTCAAAATACACTAGGGCAAACTTTGCCTCAAAGTTTACAATATCATGATCTTACATTTTAAATAAATCTAACAAACTATTATTACTATCAGAATCAATGAAAGAATCTACTCTCACGCCACTGATATGACAAATCAAAACTAATTCTACTGCAGCTTGTGGGGAAAAAAAAAAACACTGTCCAAATTCTGCTATCATTTTATAACAGTTTCTGATATAATAAAATTAGCAACTGATGAAACAATCATTACAAACAATGATCAGGGATGATATTAGTGTTTAAATATGTTTCAATAGTGCTCACAACCTCATTAATCTCTAAACAACGGAGGATTACAAAATTGCACTACAGAAAGCCTACAGATGCCTTTCTTTTTTTGCCCAAACCTCAGAAGTAAAGCAGCACTTTATGTGTTTCCCCATACCACAGAGTTCTATGCCTGTTCCCATTTTCAGCAGTGCAATCAGATGAGGCCAAATCCAAGAGAAATTAGTCTCTGCAACAGAGAGAACACATCTCAGCAAGGCCAATTTTGTACTATATACTACTGAGAGCTGTAATGCCAATGCCACCCCTCTGACAAAACTCTAGCATTCAGTAATAGCTTCAAATTTAAACTACACTTTCCTACTTATTTACCATTGTAAAGAAAAAAAACAAAATATGTATTATGGAATAAGCAATGTAACTAAGTGCAGTGCTGACACTACAGGAGATAAATATTCTCAACACTTCAATATAGAATTAACAACTGAAGGACACAGCCCACCATCTTGACTTAAAGAAAGAAAACTATGTAAAAAAAACTCCTATTGCTGAGGGCTTGCTCATGCAGCCCTCCTGGGCTCAGCCAGAAGATGCTGGTAGACAAGTGCTTGTCAGCCCACCAGGAGTGGGACCCTTCCCTGTCACTACCCCACTGTGCATCAGAAAACAAGAATCATCCCCACTTCCTACTTGAAAAAAGCCTTTCAGGCCTTCTGACCCCACTTCACCTCCACAGACAGATTTCAGCCAGCACATCTCCTGCACGTGGCCTGAGCCACAGGACTGAGGGAGATTTAGGGATGCAGACTGTCCCCACAACTCCCTATGCACAGTCTCGGCCACCACAAAGTCTGTTTTCAGCCATCACTGGCAGCACTTGAAAGTCTCTTTGCCCCAAAGGATGATGTGACATTCAAAACTGAAATTTGGACAGAGCTCTGCTCCTGAAAATGGGGCACTGAGACACCACAGGACTGTGCTGACTTCAGCTCAGGAAGGCAAGGACAGATGTTGAATGCTGGGTTTTACATCTTGTTCTACCTCTACTCAATTCCTTTAGATACGACTGCTAAGTACAAGCTCTCTTATCAGATATTCCATATCCTTTTGAGCTCTGAGAGAAGCTGTACCCAGTGGGTTTCAGGGACTGTTAATACCACAGAAGAAAACAATTCCCTTTTGTATGCTGACCACCTGCACAATCTGTTAACCCTCATGGCAGCTGTTCTACCTATAACCTTGTGAGTGGTCACAAAGAACAAGCCTATTACAAAAGGAGATATAAGACAACATCAGTGCTGCATCCAACTTTGACTGTAATTGAACTTCCTTCCATCTTAACCTGGCTCTATTTACACAAGAGATCGGATTTCCTTTGACAGACACATCAGCCCGCTAGTACTCAGCTAATTGCTTCAGCAAGGAACAAAATCTGATTACCTACATTCACTATCCAAACTGTGAGAAAGTAAAAGGGTTTCAAAGAAAAAAAATGTAATATTAATTTAACTATTTATTTCTGCTCACCCTAATCCAGGATGTATTTCACTAGTCTGAAAAGCTAGTAAGGGAAGATGCAATTTAGCTGTAACAGGACTCTCTTGAACTTCAGTAATATAATTAGCAAATAATTAGGGTGACTGATGTGTGGATCAACAAAACAAAGTGTTTCCACAAAGCTTTAGAGAATTCACCTGTTGACTATTTACAGAGCTGTTCCATTGCTGTGGCACACCAGTATAGAGCCACTACAAATTCAGGAGCGCATTGATTTTGAACAAGCAATGAGTTCTTTGTTCTCTTTATTTCGGAAAATGAAGACAAATCTTCGCCTGGCATAAGAGTCTAATAATCCATCATAATATTTGTCAAAGTTATGAGACAAATCAATAGATTTTATAAAATATAATGTACAAGATTATCAGAGTTTATAATATCAACACAAATTTTTGAACACCATAGTTACTTATTCCTTACTTTTAGCTATCAGATTCTCTTACAGTAAAGGATTTTTTTTTTTTTATTTATATGCATTAAGCTTTAAAAAAAAACCAACCTAAACAAACAGAGCAGTAAAATCAAACAGTAATGTTGCTGCCTTTCTGTTTCTTCTAGAAGAACCTCTCAAGGAGCTGAACCTGCTCAGCTCAAGAGAAAAATCTCATGTCCCCTGCTTTTAGAAAACAACAAAAAAAAAGGAGGCAAGGACCATTTCTCTTTCAAATACTTTAATTGATGTCCTCACTTTCTGATTTCTTTCCAGTTCTGTTCCCTTCTGCAAACAGCAGTACAGTACTTCTCATAATGCTGAACATGGATGCACACATAACTGTATATACACACACCTACAGGTCTCTCTTTTTAACAGGTGGTCTCTTTTTAAATGTTACAATCCTTCCTAGAGAAAAATAAACAAAAACACTATTCTAATGACTGTATTTTCTATCTGATCCTCGAAACATGATGCAACACCATTGTATCCTGCAGCTAAAGGAATTGAATTTATAATGCCGTAGTTGAAGTGTGCTTAGCATAGCAGCTTCACTATGCAGTTGCCTCAGTGTAATGTGAAGTTGAGTAAGAAGCTTTTATAAATAGATTTTAGGGATTCCCGGTCCTGTAGAGCTCGACTTTTTATTTATTTTTTTTTTTACTTTAAGCTGTTAAGACAGAAATAACACAGGCAGGGAAATACAGCTGCTTGGAGACAGCAGCAGAAACCTGTGTGCCAGCCAGATTGACTGTACATGTGCTGTCAAGGCAGTCCAAGGGGACACTGAGGAACGTGGTGTGACACACTCTGCCTCTGGGCTATGGGCACGTCCAAAGAGGAGTAAGTGGTACTTCAGCACACAGCAGAGCACACACCACCTGCACACACAAAAGCAAACTCTGACAGGTTGCCAGTCTGGTCACTTCAAAGACTTCAAAGCTCCAGTCCAGCTCTTTACTCAACCCAGTCACTGAAGGATGACTGCTCTTCCAGAGCATTTTCCACAGAAATGCAGCCCATGGCAGAAGCAAGGAGCCAGCCTAAAGGGGGCTGCAGAACACAGGGATGGCAGAACAGTCATAAAAAGTTGGCCTTAACAGTGAAAATCAAGCTTTGGAGGAGTAAATGGTCCTCATAGTGCCTGTAACCATCACTTTACAACACAGTGTTTTGCATTCCTCTCAGCCTCTTACTTAAGACTTCACAAAAACCAGTTCTTTAAAAGGCTCTATAAGGCATTTCAATTGAAATAGAATACACATGGCTGTGTACATCTCCTGAAAAGGGGTAACAGCTGAAGAGATAAATGAGATATCGATGATTCAGTGAGCAGCTACCTGAATACATAAAGTCATCATATGACAAAAAATATTGAAGTAATACATCTAGATAAAATTTAGATTGCAAAATCCATAGAAACATTATCCATTTACATTCAATCCTAGAATCACATACACAATTTCACTCATTTTTATTTTAAGTAATAATAAAGCCTCTCATCTTCCCAATGTTGCAGCCATATCCAGAAAAGTGCATGAAGAAACATACAAATTAGATTTTAAATATACTCTACCTCCACTCTCCACTAGCTGATTCACTATACAAGAGACTATTTATTTATTTTAATTGAACTGTAGAGTATTTTGACTGCCATTTTTTGTGTATCAATACAAAGAAGAAACAGATTTGTCTACTCCTGTAGATTGTGAATCTAACAGGGAGGAAGTGATGGGGAATGGAGAAGGAAAAGAAAATAAACGAGGTTAACCTGAATTGAACCTCTGAGATAACTTATACAACGGCCACCTAGAGCTGCAAACAGAACAAGAAAGTCCACAATTCAATGCTTGGCAACTGAGGTACTTATGTTTTGACGTGGCACTTTTCCTGCAATAAATTGCCTGCTGGAGGTACTGGCAGTCACACATAAAAGGTAAAAACCTCCACAAGAAGTCCTTGGCAATAACCTCCTTTTGGAAAGATATTCAAAGAGTTGGATATGGTCTTGGAAGTCGACTCAGAAAAAAATCAAATGTGTATGCTCATGCTAAAGCTTTTCTTGCACAGTCTTTACACTCAGCGGGATAATTTACAGCTTTTGGTAACTACTGTCCTAAAAATAGAGGAGATGGGGGGAAGGGTTCAATGGTGCACTGTGCCAACCATCTTCTTTTCAGTTACAGAAACGTAAGAAAGTTAAAATTACATTTGTTTAATTGTTATTTTATGAGAATTTTTTCCTTAGCCCTACATGTTGATTGAAGAAGCAGCTGTTTTGTCAGTCATCCTTAGAATCCTCTAAGTGACACTTCTGTGCCAGAACATCACCAGTAGGTTAGCTACAAGTCAGTCTGGTAGCTTTGCCTCTTGTTAATGTCACCTAATGCTTGTTATTTTAAGACCCTACTCTTCACTGTTTATTTTTCTTTAGCCAAACTTTAGCCATCTGGCCTGCTGTCTGTCCCCTCTTCTCTGTCCCTCCTGGGAGGCAAAGAGGCAGTCAGGGAATAATAAGAAAGGGAAAAATGATTCAGTCATGCAAGAGAGAAATTTTACTTTGTTCCTTTTCTCCTCTACCAGTAGCTAGAAAATCTAGCTACCAAAACAGAAAAACTTATGGTTTCTAACACATTCCCTCCAGCACCTGATGTTAAATCTGAGTTTGTCAGTGTCAACATACAATGCCTGCAAATAACTAAGAAAATCACTGGCAAAATATGAGTTCCCACAGATAACCTCAACCTTCCCATGTCATCCATTAAGGAAGTCCCAACTGCGCCAGGGAGCCCACGAAAGAGATTCACTTAAGTCTCCCAGAAACCCTGCGCTCAGCTCTGGATGCCACACTGCAGAATTAGACAAGAGCCTTTTTTCAAGTTGAACATAACTCTAGGACTTCTATGCCATGCTTAATTAAGGAACATAGCACACTGGGGAAAGGCACTGCCCACCATCAGTTCTAGGCTGTGATTGCATCTGTCAATCCTTCACTCTGCCCTTTAATTGCCTGCAGGATGGTGAGAAGTGTGCCATGACCTATGGTATTTGCTGCATAGGTCCTTCTCACCCAATATCTAATGCACGCAGCTGTCTGGAGCAGCAGGAGCGAAACTCCGTAAGCAATTATCCCCATTCAGCGTTTTCTTCTTCTATAGTATGCATGGCCAAGAAAAGATACACAGATAAAAAGTTCTGACATAAACCACAATAAAAGCTTTGAAGTCTACTGTAATTCCTAACTTTTGAAAGTTTAACTCTTAACCTTAAGTGTTTTAAATATTTTCTGGATGGGCAACTAGGCGTTTAAACTACATATACCTTTCTACATTTCCGTAGTCAAAAAAATGAATGCTTTGAAGCAAAGATTATCTTTTTCAAGTATTTGGAAAGTACCTTGCATGTAAGCATATAAAAGAAATCATAACAGAAATAATGCTTTGTTTCCACTTTTATACTCCTTCCTTTTGGTGTTACAGCCAAAGACCTCCAGGAAGGTTGCTGTTGATTCTAGCCCTAGTCATGTATGTAATGTCATGCCATACGTTTGTCTCCTGCCCTAATTACCTTACTCTGTTTCAATCTCTTTCCCAAGCAGTTATCTGTCTGTTGCAGCAGTATCTACCTCTGCTCAACTGACCTGTCCTCTAGGAGTGAGCCTGTATTGAATTAACTCGGCTTCATTTCAACCCTGGTATCTTTTTACAGCAGCACTGAAGGCTTTCCCAGTAACACCATCATTTTTTTTCCTAAAGCAATGAGGAAATCCAAATGTTCCATTTGGATATGAAGGGGACCAAGACCACTGCAATGTATATATATACCATTTAGACATTCCTCATCCTCAGAAGCAGGCATTCCCTCAGGAAGGGAGGGAAGGGTGAGCTGGCTGGGTATTTTCCCCTTGAGTTAGCTTAGTAGCCTCAACAGTATTTCTATATCCTCAGATTTCCTTTTTGGTGCCAAATACCCTACTGTAATCCCAGGGGAAGTCTTCAGTGAATTTAACTGCCTTCACAGCTGCTCCTTTGGAAATCTGCAGGGAATGCAACACAGCAGCATCCAGCACCAATCTGTATCATAATTTGCTCAAGATAAATTGCTTGGATTCAGAAATTCAAGACCCATAGACAAACTCATAGCCTCTTCCTTCCCACCACTCTAGACATTTGTCCAGTGCTCCTAAGTTGTCAATATTCAATGAACACATGGCACATACAACACTCTGTTGATTAATATCAATGCAATGAAAATATACTCAGCATAAAACTAATTCTGCAGAATCTGTAAAGTAGAACTGCTGCTGAACAGAAATGTTCAATCTGAAATTTGAGCACAAGACCTTAATTAGTCTTCAACTGCTGATCTCTACCCCAACTGTGTTTGTCTTAATTTTATTTCTCTCTCAAATTCCACCTTGGAAGCTCCTTGCTGCTTTGAACCCAAAATCTACAGAACAACAACAAAGGTCAGCATAAGTCTTTCACATCTATACATGACAGAAATGACATACAGGCTGTACCAGCTTCTCAGCTGACTTACAACAGAATTAGTTTGCACAGGCTGAAGATCTGATTCAGCACACTCAGCTGTTCCCAAACTTTGAATGCCAAGTCAGATCAGCAGTAATTAAATCTTGGGCTGCAGGCCTAGCAGAAATTCAATTTTATCCTGGATCTACACGGTGCACTTAGAAATTTGTAGATGCAACTGAAAGCAAAAAGAGTGGTTGTTGCATTGTCCATGTATATTAAGTAGGAATTTTATAGAGGAGATTATGTAATGTGGGATAGCAGAGGACTGCTCTCAGAGGATGCCCTTGCCAGTCTTAAATCCTTTCATAGAGACTAGCAGAAAATAAATACTTGTCTAAAGTGATTTTTACTAGATGTGATGTAGTAAACCAACTTTAATACAGAACAGTGCAAAATAGCACTGATTTCCCAGAGCACATTCTTTATAGCCCACAGTTTTGAAAGCATGCACAAATTTTCAAATTAACATCCATAAACACCCTTGTGCATAAAAACTAAAGCTGCAGAGGATTCTTTTTTTTCCTTGTGGAAAGCAAGGCTTATACCTCATGAGTCACTTTATATTTCTGATATATGTAGCAGATTTGCAGAGACTTTTTGTGAGTTTCCATGGTAAACTGATCTCTGTACACAGGGTGTATCAGCTGCCCTCCCTGCCCACCAGTAATTGCCCTCAGCACCCTCACACTTTGCCACTGTGGGACAGATTTACACACGCAAACAGACTGTGTAGCTTTAGGATTTTCAGCCCATATCAAATGGGAGCTCACAACCACTGAGCAACCAAGTAATAAAACTGAAGTCACCAACACATTGCCTGCTGGTGAACAAGTACAGTGCCTGAAGTGCACACCTCTGAGACACTGCAAAGCAGAAAGGGAGAAAAAAAAAATCTTCAAAATTTGAGTATTTGACAAATAAAGGGACTGATTTCAAGACAAGTTAAGCTCCTAGAACTTCAGCAGAAATTATTGCAACTGTTTCTGGCTTGAAATGGGAAAAATCTGTTCAGAGACTGAAAATAACAGGAGAACAAGGAGATTGGGAGATTTAAAACATGTTAGCTATAAAGCAGGAAAAGGAAGAAGTTTCCTCAACAGAACATTTGTACTGGTTTGGATGATGTATTCCCAGTTTGCCCAGGTGATGCAGTTTGTTTTTCCTTAACCCTCTGAAATTTACCACCTACCTGAAAAACATTCTTTCTTTTTTTTTTTTTTTTTTTCAGACAGAATGCTCCTCTTTTGTGGTTAAAATTGAGGAATGTAAAAAATATCTTTTAGAACTTGTTGCTTGGAGTCCATCCCCCTCCTGTGCCAGGACTGTGATTACTCCCAGTAATCCCACTGACTTCTGATGATCCAGCAAGGAGCACATCTTAGCAGAGGCACCAATGGGGCTGAGAGGATGGTAAAATGTGGTGGAGAGGGAGGAAGCAGCACTCAGCACATCCTGCTTGGAAACCACAACCTGAATTTAGGTTATCCTCAACACACACAGGGTCCTCCAGCTCCCCCAAACAACCAAACTGACCAGGAGGTACAAAGCTATTACTGTATTTCATTTTACTTCCCATGTGCACACAAGGCATGACATTAGTGGTTAGGACAGCACACTGACCCTTCTTAAACCCTAATTATTAGAAGTCATCAACAGGCTCAGTGAATTGCTGGACCTTTCGAAACAGGAAAACCTCTTCAGCAAATGTCTGCAGAAAATTCTTGCATTCAAGCCTTATGAAAGTACCATCACAAACGAGAGGAGAAAAATACCCCTGCAAGTACTATATCTTTGGCAGTTCTACAAGTGGAGGGGAAACTGCAGTGACAGAGGAGTAGTGTTATTTCTGATAAGGTAATGAGTTCATAAAGCAAAGACCTGTTTTCTGTCAAATTATAGTCATTATTCTTACTAAATAACATTAATTGAAAATTACTGGTGATATTCAAGTAATTTTACTGAAATGATCTCAAATTTCAGCCAAACATGGCTTTTTCTTGAGTCTGTTTTGCATTCATGAAAAATCAGTGATGAGCAAGCAAAAAGAGGTATTAGTTACATTTTGATTAGAATGAAAAACAGATGTGTGGTGATTAATCATATTCAAGTTAAGACAGGCCCATCCTGTCTTAATACAATGAATACAAGGGCTAGTTCTGGCTCCCTCAATACACCTGAACATGCATCATGGTACACCAATTTCACTGGAGGCCATTGCACTGGACACCTAGGCCATTCCTAAATACTTTATAGGCATTTCCCATCCTTTTTGGGGATTTCAACCCCTTAAAGAGATGGTCCAAAGTGTGGGAGGGTAACTGAGAGAAATGGCTACTGATCTTTCAGCAGAAGACTGAAGGTGAACAGGGAACTCATTTTCAAATACAGCTAGAGGGAATAAAATTAAAGTTTCAAGTCCAAAATAAAAAAAAATTAAAAAAAAAAAAAGATGACAAACTGTGAAGACACCACCTTGAGTCCCTGAAGCACAAAACTGCCAGAGGATGGAGAACACTCTGGTGAAATACTGTCACTCTTCTTTATATTCTTGACTTCAGCAACTCAAACTAGGTGTTGCAAAGAGAAGCAGAAGGAACTGGCCTAGATGAACCTTTGATCTGATCCAGCAAAGGCCATTTTCTTACACAACTCATCTGTGAATCCCTTTATGTTTGCCCTCTCTTTTTAGGAGGGAAGATGAAAATCAATCAGAAGTTATCCATTGGGAATAACCTAATTAATGTCTGTAAAATAATCCTGTACAAAATAAAGCAATCACCTTCCTAGTTTCTTTCAATCATTCAGGATAACAAAAATCCATTGTGCACTTACTTGCACTATACCTGTGTGTTGTATGTGCTTGCAAGCCTATTTTATTTCATCAAAGCACAACAGCAAGACCATGTATTCACAACTTTCCTACAAATAACTGCTTCCTGAGGATGCTGGAGTTATTTACCACTACATTATTACCTGCTTAGTTTTCCAAATATGCAAACCTATGCTTCAAGGGGTGGGTATAGTATTATTCTTTCTACTTGGTTTCTAAGGATTACAAAGTGGTTTTGTTTTACAAAACAGAATAAGTTTTTATGCTTTTACCTCACTTGCTAGCAAGGAATGCTTCCACAGATCCTGCTTGTAGACTGTTTTCTACCTGCACAGGTGTCCCCAGGCAAGAGACAAAAAAAAATTTCCTATTGCACATGTGATTCAGCTGCAAAAAGGAACAGTATTCAGGTTTCAGGAGATGATTAGAGAGAAAGTACACTTAAGGAAAGGCGGCACCTAAAAAAAAAGAAATCCAGGATGGAATTTTCCAGAGCTGAAAGCAGAGAACCAAGTGTCTCTAACCAGCATTTGTTTTGCAGCTGTCCAGAGGTGTTCATTCATTTTCTGTGAACATAAGCAGCACAATATGGCCTTCCTACCCATGCAGTTCAGAGCAGCCAAAGTACCAGGTAGCTACAAAAATCAAGAGAACATGGAACAATAAACATAAGATTGAGAAAACTGGGCTATTCACTAACAGGTCTTTAATGAAAGTGTTACAAATCAAAATGGAAAAGAAATACCCATTCCCAGGAAAACCCATTTTCCAAGAAATTTAATCTCCTTATATTTTACCAAGACTGTCAAAGAAGTGAGCCTGAGAAACATAATCCTAATTACCTCATAAGGGAAAAAAGAATCCAGTCACTTGGGGCACATGTGAGACATCCACAGAACATGAGCATCACCTTGTTCCCCAGCGTGTGTTTTGTTCAGTCTTATTTAAACCCTTGAACACCACAAGCAAGCTGCCTGCTTTGTCAGGATGAGGCAGCGCTTCGGGAGCCTCAGGTTCAGGGGAAGATGCCAAGTTCTCCATTGCACACACACTTCCCACTGCCCCATGGGGACCATGGGGTTACTGAAAAAGCACTAGACAACAGAAAGAGATGGGCACAGCTTATCAGACCACTTGTTTGGACAGACAAAGGCAGGGATGAATGCTGAAGGCGGGGATCCAGACCAATTTACATCGGCCAAGAAATTTCCTAGTAACACTAAAACACTCAACTTCCAAATCGGATATGGTGCTCAAAATGACAAACACACATCTGCAAGCAAATGCTCCAACCACAACAGCTACTTTTATTCTGAAATGAGAGGTTGATGAAAGTAAATATAAGAGGTTCCCTGCATAATTCTGATGTTACTTAACCCCAAAGTATTCATGAAAAGAAAGGGTGGGCAGATAGGAATTTGGGTTCTTCGTCCAAAATGAGCTACTGTTTTTCTTCCTGAAGAAAACAAGCTAACCCTGATAAGAAGTACTAAGGTTGTAATACATTTCATATACTATCAGTGAGGTAAGAAAAGAAGAAAAAGTAAAATAATGTTGTCATGCATATGCAAGCACATAAAACAGCAGCAGTACAGACAGATTTGAAGAGGTCACCAGGACATAGATGGGTCGCTGTAACGCTGGCTGTCATATCAAGAAGGCAGAATTGACAGGTGTAAGTCATAATTTCACTATCTACCAACAAGACAGGGTAAAAGAGGTGAATGCTGACATGTGCCACAGCCTCTGATAAGGTATCTTATTTCGACGCCCAGGACATTCAGCTGCCCTGAAAACAGATCCCTTTTTTTCTCAGTGGGCAGAAGGCAGGTACAGCTACAGCCCACAAAGTGACTCTCTTCTCCTCTTCCTTATTATTCTTAGGAAACACAGAAAAGACCTTTCCAGCTGTGTGCTGGATGCCAAAGTACAGCTGAGTCGACCCTCGAAGGCAGGGCAGGCAGCAGGCTGTGTGCGCGGCGCCAGGGCTGCCTGACCGCCTGACACCGGCCCATCCGTCAGCAGGCGGCACAGGCAGCCGCCAGCCGCCTCCGGAAGCTGCCAGCTGCAGGGCATCGCTCAGAGGAGGAGCAGGCAATGCCAGAAAGTAACTCTTTGGCAGCAATGGGAGAGACACAAAATGAAAAGAAATCCCTCTCTTCAGCGTTCGCAGCTTGGCACGTAACCTGGCAGGCTCTGCAACACGGGAAGCTCCTTGCTTCCTCTGAGGGCATTCATGTCAGAAAGACCAGAGTAAAACTCTTTTTTCTTTTCCTGGGAAGGCACGTACCTGCACATCTGATCCCCAGGAAACTGGCTGGGACATGTTATCAAAAACACCACCTCATTTGAGTGGAAAACTGATTTTTCATAAAGGTAGAATGGACCAACTCTCACCCCAAACCACATTTTGGTGCAAGAGTTTGCCCAGAAAGTCTTGTGGTCCAATGTTGATAATTTCCGTCTCAGTTTTAGCAAAGTTTTCAGCGCACGTGCAGACTTCATGTCCATTTGATTCCATATGACGGGCCTTAGAGCCAATGGAGGTAACTCACAGCCTGAATCCCCGAATCTTACTCACTCTTAACAAACTTCTTTCCAGCAAAACTTCAGAGGAGTTATTCCAGCAAGTAAATTTACATACACAAATTATGTATTAGATCCTGACAGGAACTAGGCAAAAGAAATCAGTGCAACTATATTCAGAGCTTGGCAAGGAACCAAATTTCAATAAAAAGCTGCTGTCATTTGAGAATGACTATCAGGACTCTGAACACAGAGACCAGAAATGGACAATGGACTGTATGCATACCTCTCAACCAGGCAACTCCCCTCCTGAATCTGTTCCCTTTATGGTCAATGGAGCAAGAGCAATTCAGGGCAGGACCATAACCAAGATGCTCTGATGTGCCCTCTAGGCTGGCTCTGCTCCCCATGGCAGCGGAGGCCCGGCAGCCGAGCAGCGTGCCTGGCGTCACTGGGAGGCTGACAACAAGAGAAACCCTGGCAGTGGTACAGCAGTAAACCTTCACCTAGAAACAGTTCTTTCCTACATAGTTAAAAGCAATTTAAGCAATATGAGAAAGGATAACTCTGCCCGATGACTTGGAGCAACCTGGCAGCTGAAAAAAGACTTGCAAGGGTCTTACTTCTTTCCTGCCTCAGAGAAATGAGGGAAGAACTAAATCCATACTGTTTTCTTGTCGTGTTTGGAGGGTTTTTTGCATTGCAGGGTTCTCTTGGGGCCTGGGTGATCTTTTTTTTTTGTGTGTTTTTAGTTGTTTGTATTTTCTTTTTTAAGAATAAGACTAGGAGTTCTCAGTCTTCACGAAACAGATATACTTGCAAAAATACTATTTCTGCATAGCAACTGCTTATTTTCTGTTTAGCTTTTTGTTTTGTCTTTTCCTACTGAGAAATTTAGAAACAGTACCCAGCACCCAAGGTAACAGGCAGCAAGTCAAACAGGGTACTGCCAACTCACAGAGGGTCCTTTAGGTCCTGCTAGTTGGTACCAAATTATATGCATTTTAGTGGCTTTAAAACAAAAAGATTCAATCTCACAGCTGTTGGGTTAGAAAAACTCCTCCCAAAGTCCTAGTAAAGATCTGAAAATCTTTAAGTCAGCCCAAAACATGCACTGTGCGGAAGAGAAAACCACACACAACACCTGTAGTACACAATATAAAACAGGAAGACCATGGTGACAGCAACAGGCAGACCACTAACCTCAGGGTGAAAATCCAGGAGACCCAGGCACTGCTACCAGAGTGCCCCAGAGTGTGTTGTCTAAGGTAGCTGCATGTTGTTACTCACCACTTCTACTCACTACTCACTTTGTTTCAAAAGCACAGCATGTGCTCACACCCAGGGCTTTAAGGAGCTGTTCAGAGTATCTTTGCAGCTCCCTTTTCCTAGGTAACTGGACAATACTGCAGTAGTACCTGGATATTCCAGCAAATATATAGGGGCAGATTATATTTGCTCACCCACTCTTTCTGGTTCTCAGGTATTTTTAATATACTGTGAATTTTAACATATTGGTATTAATAAAAACTAATAAGTTGTAATATACCGTTGTTAAAGAGAATGGCAGAAGCCCCTTGTGGGGGTTTGATATTGGTTTTCTGGTTAGTTACTTATGGTGCTAGCCATTTCATGCAAACAGACCCACGTTTCCTACAGTGAGTTTTCCCTAAGTGCAACATCAAGCATTTCAGTGTAACAGCATGGGGAAAAAGTAAGGAAGCCTCCTGATGTGTTTCTGATGCAGCTACAAGGGACCACTCCTGCGTGCTCTGAGCAGCAAGAAGCAGAAAGGCAGTCAACAGCTGGCTGCCGTCTTGCTGGCATCGTCACCATCCTCCCTGGCCAAAACAGCTCATGCAGCCTCCACACATTGCAGAATAAGCTCTTCTGCTGAAAGGGCTGAGGAAAACTCCAGCCCCTGAGCCTAGATGAGACCAGTCCCAGGCCTCCTTCCGTACCCAACCTGACAAGAAGCTTTCCACACCCTGAGCTGTCCCTATTTCAAACAAAGTCAAGAAGAAAGCAAATGTTTCCAGAGGCATTTGATTCTGAATAGGCTTTTAAGAGTCCATTGAACCTGAATTTAGGATTATGGGAACAAGTAAGGAAGACATCCAACATTTATATTTCACTTGCCAGTACAGAAACAACTTAACTTGCTATGCCAGTTAAAGACTTTCTGAACTTATAACTGGCCCTTAAAACAGATGTGTAAACCTTGGAGACAGCCACAGGGAGAAATAAACCTGAAGAAATGGGGGCTTTTTTAAGCAAAGGGTTTACCAACATACTCCTCTTCATGTTTTAATAGAAAGACCAGAGCTAAATATTTAATGTCTGAAAGGTTAAAAGAAACCTGATATATAACTTCATACATACCAGACTTATCTCAAACTGCTAAATATGAATTGACATAGCTTATGACATCCTACATCTTACAATAGCATGCTGCTCAGCCACAGTAACTGCTGGGGTTCTAAATAAAGAGGTTGTAACTTTACCTCTTCGTAGCCTAAATTTTTATGTGCCTTGTTGAGTCATAAGCAGGAAAAGAAAGCCTTAAAGAAGCTGTTATCATTATTAAAATACAGATGCTGTGCAGAAAACCCATAAGAAAACCAATCAACCAAAACAATAACACCAAAATCAAACAAACTCTCCCCTCCCCTCCAAACAAAACCCCCACACCCAGAAAAAGACAGCTTATATTTAAAAACACTTGAAGACATGAAAATTTTCCACATTACATAATATTCCCAATTAAATATTATCATCTCTCTCTTCCCTTTTTCTAGACAGAGATACCATGATTTCCTCAATTTCATCAAGCTAAAAGAAGTAGAAAACTAAAATGAGAATGAGAGGAGCTTCTCCCACCACTCATGACCTCATCTGACCATGGCATGTTCTGAGTAGATGAGAATTTCATCTAAATGCTTCCAGAGGTACTTCCACAATTTTACATGACAGTAAACACTTTAATCTTGAAACTGGGTCGATTTGGTGTATCTCACTTGACAGTCATAGAGAAAACAACATATATTACATCAGGGTGCTCTGCCACCTATTTATTTAAAGCTCCTCAGTCTTTGAAGTATTTCTTTCATGAAGGAAATAAATTGAGAAGCACACAATTTCCAAATTGAATCATCTTAATTTCTACAGAAATAAAAGCAGCTGCACATGAAAAAGATGAAAAGAATATAAATGAAAGAGGAGTAGAATAGCTGAAGGCAAGGAAAGAACAGTACACACTATTCGAATGCCATAATGAAAATCAACAATAGAGAGCAACTATTTCTCGACTGCTGAATTATGAGATAGTGCATTTATCATTACATATCATTGTGGGAAAAAGGTTATTAAACCATATGAAAAATCAGTTGAATAGCATTATGAAATCACATGTATTTCATATCATCTTCCACAGTGAGATCTTCAAATGGTAACAGAACTTAACCTCCCTTTCAGTAAATATAAGGACTGAAACAACATAGCCCTGGTCTGAAATATGTTGCTGATATACCTGGACTTACAGCAAGTTCAAAAAAATTGGCCAGTGCCATTGCTTGAAGCATCATTGATATTGATTTGCACATTTTGCTCACACCATTTTTAAAGATAATCAGTCTGACAATGTTCAAACATGCATCTCCCGACCTTGCAATTCAATGACATACATACATTTCCTTTTTTAAGCTAATATTGGATAAACCACCATAAGGCATCAAAAGCTCACATGTAATGACTAATTTTGAAGAGAAAAGAAGCTTCCTTTCCATACTAGCATGATTCCCTGTTTTATGAACTAACACCCCTTCTTCCCTTTTACTACACTACATGTACAGGTCATACATCTTAGAACACCTCTCAGAGGATGGAACTATATTCAGCCTAATTCCACTTCAGCATAATCAGCAACCTTTTGCCATCCCTACAAACAAAGCTAAATCTGAGGTTGGGGTGAGAACAACATCACATAGAAATACCAACATTTCCTATTCCAAACCCACAGCTTTTAAGTAGCAGCTTCTAATTTCTTTTCCACCTAGGTCCTTAATTTTATTTTACCATCATAAGTTCTGCAGGATAAAGCTTAAAACACAACAGAGTGTTGGACTGTTTCAAGAGAACGAATCCGAATCCAATTAACTTGTTTGGTTCATATTTTCTGTATAGAGCAGGTTTACATGGAGGCAGGACACAAATAATGCTGTTCTGTCCTTTTCCAAGTGTAATGCTAATTTATTTGAAGATATTTAATATGAACTTAACTTTTTTCCCTCTAATTAAGGGCTTGAATATGCTGTACTTCAGTCTACAGCAAAATAAGTTCAACAGGTTTAACACTGACCATAAGAGGAAGAACTCCTTTGTCTGTCAATACAAATATCTATAAAGTATGTGGGAAGTGCAAATAGCCAAAAAGGGAAACTGTATGAAAACTATCAACAGCAATTGATGTGCTATCAACAGCACTGACCTCATTGATGTAGATACAAGTGTTGTTACCAGTTATTTTCAGAGGAGTCCATTAGAAGCAGCTATAAACAGCTTAATTTTTTAGACAGTTTTTTTTTTTATCTTCAAATAGACATGTTCAGATTGCAAGGGGAAAAAATAACAATTTACTAAAATTCCACATATCAGTAATATGATACTTTATAATTACTTTAGGAAAAAAAATCTGAAACCAGTCTAAATGGCCTTCTGTTGGGGAGTGGGAAGCAAAATATCATACTAATTTCTCTTCCTGGCTTTATGAGGAGATGGTTTTTATGGTACCATTGAAGATGATTGAGGAATTTTTGTTGTTGTTTTTATTTTGTTTAGAAATAAGACTTATTTTAAATCTCACTATTCAGAGTCAAAAGTAGATTCCATCTTCCTTGAAGATTTTTACATATAGCAAAAAAAAAGAGGAAAGTTGTCAGGAAAAGGTCATAAAGAGGATATCCAAATTTAAATACATTTCACTCAATTTCTGCAGCACTTCCCATTGTAAGTTGAGTCAGCTAAGCTTTCACAGTGTAAAATAATGCTTCCCAAGCAAGACAAGAAAAGCATCCCACTAGCATGCCCCATAGATGTTCTTTCAAATCAGGACCAAGCCCATCTAATGCAATGATCTACCACTTGGATGTGAAAATGCCACTGCTAATGGAGGCGTTACCTGCTCTACAGCCTCTTGGTTTTTCTTGCTATGAAGACTATTTTAAGTATCATAATTTAAATCAAATATGCAGGGCAAACAGTGGAAATCTACCCTTGTCTCAAACAACTTCTGAGATCCTACAGGACTGGCCCGGAGCCTTCTCAGTGAGACAACAGAAGGTAAATCACAGGTTACGGGGAAGTACCATGGTTCATGCCCACAAAAGAGGCTGACTAAACACGTGCACAAGGAGTACAACAGAAATCTAACATTTCAATTTAAAGAGGTGTACATTTTTAAAGCAAAACCACAAGTTATTTATGTGGATAGATTTTTCACAAAGTAATCTGATCTGGGAACCAGGGGATTTTACTTAGAGCATCTGTGTTCCACATTCTCAGGAAAGAAAATTTAAATAATCCTAAAAGCTGAAAAAGGTATTTTTATCACAGTCTTTGCAGCTATTTCACATTTCATTCAAAGAGAGCTGAACCAGATATCTCCAATCACATCTGGATCCAGGCCCCAGTAAGTACTGTGTGCACTGTCTTAACTAGAACTCAAATTATTCTATTAAAAAAAGCCTAACCCTTAAAATCTCCCCCTGAGTTCTGGCATTCCTTCTCAGGTTTTTTCAATTTGTGTGATGTCAGTTTACATCTAATAAGCATGTTGTTTATTATCTTCATTTAAGTCAGGACTTTTACCAAGTTACAGCAAGAGTCATAGGAAGCATATCACGATTACAAATCCATAATGCATGCAAGATCCCTGTGTAGCACCGTTAAATCCATTAATCACAGTCTTTTTGGTCCCAATTATGCTAAGAAGATATTCGATAAAGCAATTTCAACTCACCTCTCTCTCTCTCCTGTTACCATCAGTGCAAAGAAGGCAAAACCACAGCGCTTCCGACAAATTCTCAAGGCACCTCTTCTGTTCCCTTTAAATTAAATCCGAATTGGTTGCACGTTTTACTGAACTGCTAATGCTCTCCACATGTTCCCTCTCTCAAACTGAAAATGTTTTCTATTAGGAATGCCTAGCACTGAACATAAAACTGTAAAATGTCCTTCAAACAACCCAAAGTTCCTCTCTTTCTTTGGAATGTATCACTACTTGCCCAAATGAAGAGCTCACAGTCCCACAGTTAAGCTTCCTTTGGGAAAGCTTTTTAATAAGACTCCTTTTCTTAGTGTGTTCGGAAACCCCCTTATCAAACAAAAGCTGTTTATTTTAAAATCCATAACTTATTTCCTTTAAAAAAAAAACAAACCAAAAACAGAACAGAGCAAGAAGGTTTTAAGGCATGAACTAGAGGAACTTCACATTGTCCATAACCATGAAAAACCTACTCCATCACTCAGCACACAGCAGATGCACATATGCCAGAAAGATGAAATGGGGTAATGATATTTGCAGGGAGAGGCATCTCATGTGAGACAGTACCAAGAACATGGGTTGTAAGCACAAGTTTAACTTTGCTCTCAGAGAATGAAATGCAACCTGGTTTCACATTTCCTTAAAAATAACAGCACTGACTTTTCAACATTTCTAATGCTATACTCTTAAGAAGAAAAAACATGTTTTTTTCTCCCTTCAGTCCATGTATCTCAACTTCTCTGCAACAAAAGGCCCAGGTACAGTTACAGTCTCAAGACAGGATTTTGTGTTTGTGAAAGCACTGTGGTTCCACTCAGAGGAACTTGTCCCTCCACATGCTTGAGGTGCAAGTCCTACCAGAAGGTCCAATAGATGCAGAAATAGTTGCAGAATCTAATCATACCTTCTCTAATACATGCAACAAGTCCACCTAATGGAGAACAGAAGGGAAAACTGTACATGGAAAAAAGGACTAGCTGCATAGTTCAGCTATTACAGGACAAATAGAAACAGCTGGCTTCTACTAGCCCCCTGGTTACAACCAGGTTACAGCTTCCCTCAGGTATCCCAGAACAATACAGGCTCAAGAAGATATTTATGGCTACATTTCATAAATGATATTAAGAGCAAGGGGATATCAAAAAGATAATCCCAAGAGCTCTGTGGAAAGGCTGGGTTATTGGTGCTAACACTGTTGGTTAACACAGATGCCCTGATAGCAGGGGCTAGAAAGAGCCGCTGTGCAGCACGGCAGCCCTTGTGTCCAGAGCTGGGAATAATCCACTGTGGAGGTAACTCTGCATCTGCTCACCTGTGAGAGCCAACAGAAGGGGATTGTAAAATGGTTACAACAACTAATACCAAAGCTATATCATACATTTTGCATGACTCTTGCAATAATATACTTGCACTCTGTTTAGGGCCCTCACTGGATCGAGCTATGAAATGCAGTATACACAAATATCTATGCAAATTATTTTTAATCTATTGGCAGATAAAAGAAAGACTTTGCACAAATATAGGAGAGAGATATAACCATACAGAAAAATGTAATTTTATAGTGCAAAAGAATTTAAAATAACCGACTGGGGGTCCTGGGTGTATGTTTTGGTTGGTTTTGTTGGTTTATTTGGTTTGGGGTTTTGGGGGGTTTTTTAATAATAAACTGACACAAAAAGATAGTAAAATTTTAAATACTCCTTGCAACATTTGCTGACCTTCCAAGCCACAGTACTCTAAGTAATCCCAGGTCAATATATTCACTCAGAATCACATCAACTTTTGTTATTTGCATTCTTCATGTATTACATTGTATTAACAATTGAAGCTTATATCAAACTTCTTTTGGCAGAATCATTCTAAGTCATTGTCATGGATCCCTGTCCAAACATCATTCTCAGCATTGATTGCAACACTCTTGATTTAACATTACAGGCATAAGCATTTTAGAAGAGGACATGGGGCTTTCTCGGGCTACATGCAGCATCCAGATATGTAAGAGCAAATGGTGCCTTTACTCTCAGAGATCACACCAGATTTCGAGAAAAAAGCTATGAAGCAATGAACAAACAAATGAAGCAGCAACTGCAAATAGAGCTGGCCAACCAAGGACCTAATGGTTAAACTGAGTCCTTCTGCAGGAAAAGTGGAGCTGGTAAAGATCTTTAAAACTTCACTGCTATAATGTTGCTCTGAGTAAAACCTTCCATTTAGTTTCAGGGGCTCTGTAATTACATTGTCATTTACATTAGACTTTATCAAGGCTTCAGCTGAGCCCTGCAATTCTTAAATATACACAAACTAAAATAATGCTAAGACACAACTAAATACAAAGTTATATGGCTGCCAAAAATACTAAAAAGATTTTTCCCACAAGGGTAGTAACTCATAATAAATGTGATTTGAATAAAAGGTCAAATTTGAAAGCTTGTGGGAAAAAAGTCCTACAGTTGACACCATCTGATTTAAAGAGCACTCAGAGCCTGGAAGGCCAACCATGTTCTGGGCTGCATCAAAAGTGTGGCCAGCAAGGTGAGGGAGGGGATTCTGCCCCTCTGCTCTGCTCTGATGAGACCTCACCTGCAGTGCTGCATCCAGCTCTGGGGTCCCAGCACAGGAAGGACATGGACCTGGTAGAACAGGTCTAGAGGGCACGAAGAAGCTCCAGCCCTCTAGTCACCTTTCCTGAGAGAACTGGGCCTCTTTAGCCTGGGGAAGACAAGGCTTCAAGGAGGCCTTATAGCAGCCTCACAGTAATCAAAGGGGCCTTTAAAAAAGAAGAGTGACTTTTTATATGGGCTGCTAGTGATAGGACAGGAGGCAATAGTTTTAAACTGAGAGAAGGCAGATTTAAATTAGATGTTAGGAAGAAATTCTTTACTGTGAGGGTGGTGAGGCACTGGAACAGGATGCCCAGAAAAGTTGTAGATGCCCCATCACTGCAAGTGTTGAAGGTCAGCTTGGATGAGGCCTTGAGCAACCTGTTCAAGTGGGTGCCATCACTTCTCATGGGAGAGGGTTAAAATCTTAGAAAGGATGCTTTTTAAGATCCCTTCCAACCCTATCTATTCCATGATTCCTCCACTAAGGTCTTTGGACATCAACAACTACAAAAATATATCTATAATTTTCAATTAATTATGTCCTCTGAACAAAACTGGTCTCAACAATGCTCTTTTGATGTAAAGAAACACTCTAAATATTGAAGTTTGTATTAAAACCACTTAACTATATTAGCTATTAATTAATCCTGATAATTTAATCAGGATGAAGCCAAAATGGGAAAAGAAATAGAGTCATATTTAAAAGAAAATGTGTTCCTTCATGCTGAAAGTCCTTAATATGTACATAAGAAAAGAACTCAGATTGCGAGTTAAAAAAAAAAAAAAAAAGAAACTACTAATGCATTAAGTTAAGGTACTTAAGAGGGACTCATATTTAACAGAAAATACCACAACTTCTGCACTCAAGTTACTAGGTATTGTTCCTTCCCTGCTCTGCTTAAAACCAAAAAAATCCTACCCCACTTGACATGGGACTTGCTAAGTCTTCCCAGGTCTCAGAAAATATTGGCCTGTAGTCAATACATCTTCTAACACTGAAGCCTAATGAATTCTCCAGAGATTTGAAGTCACTAATGATGGAAAACTTTATCTGGACATCTGAACATAAACACTTCTGTTATTTCCCACAATTTAAAAGTACAATGAGTTAGGAAGAAGGAAAAAAATATTGATCCAATTTCAAAATGGGAGGGTTTATGGCAGGAGAGCTATGTCTTTACACCTATCAGCTCTTAAGAACAAAGTAAAATGCTGAATACAAAGATGACAGGAGGTTCTGCAAAAAGGTCACTACATAACAAACCACATCTTCTCAGAAAGCAGCCCTAGCTACCTACTGGGGACTTTGCAGAGTCAGTAACGCTGCTAACCACAATGCTTTCCATGGATGCTGTGAAGACTGAAAGAAAACACCCAAAGCATGACACTTTTACGCCACATAACACCAGCTCAGATTCCTCTAGCTCCTGACTTCTACTCCAAATATGTAACACATCTTTTAACCTCTAAACCTAATACTTGCATTTCAAAAGAGATGTTAACAGGCAGCTGATGTACACAAACACACAAGATGAAGAGAAGCAGTACCCACTGTGCCAGAGAAATAACTCTATTATTCTGTGACAGGTTTGACACCCAGGCACAGCTCTGCAAACAGAGCCAGTAGTAAGAAACATAGAATGTTCCCTGACTCTTTCAAACTATCCCATACCAAAAAATATGACAAGTTTGATATGCAAAAATGAAAAAGAAAATAAGAGAAAAGAAACTACATTACATCAAGCTATGGGCTGAAACAAAAACTTACCCCAAAAAATCTAAACTTCAGCAGGGGGGATGGAAATTAGAACCAGAACTTGCATTTGGCTTTTCTGCCTGTAATGAACCAAGCCAAAAGCCCATATCCAAACACATCTCTTCTCTCGGAGTTTAAAATCTGGACTCAAGTTTTGCAGCCTGGCTTCCTCTGTACTCACTGCTGAATGCATCACTGCTGCCAGAGAGCAACAGCACCTGACGAGGGACTACACTTTCATACAGGAACAATTAAGATACATGCACAGTAATATGCCTAATTGCCCACAGTAAGTTTGAATGAAAACAGATAACAGCAATGCAACCACATGTCAAAGCTTAGAACCTTATGTGCTCCAATTCCTCGATGGCTCTGCTCTGGAGAAAAAAAAATTACATGAAAATTCTTTCTATAAAACCTCAGTCCGGGAAACTTATCAAATCTTGTCTTGCTGCACTGGTCTGTTTTGCCAAATATACTTCCAAACCTAACAAGAACAATCTTCTCCAAGCTGTTCTTAATTTCACTCACATTTATAAAATCAGTTTAGACTTTGCATCATCTCTGTTCCTTCTCTAACATTTAACACGTAGGCTTGCTCTACTGTTCTTCCTCAAGTCAATGGTAGTAGAGGGGAAACTGTTCCTGCACAATTCTCAATGAGAGGTATTTGTGGAATTCTGTAGGTTGCTTATACTCAGTTCAAATTCTCAGAAATGCCATTTCATAACATATCCTGGGGGCAGGGGAAAATGTTTAGCTGTATTTAAAGCCTGAATCCTCCAAAAGTCACTGTAGAAATGACACAAAATTTTGACTTTCTCCTCCTTCTTTTAAGGAAGAGATCTCTATTTCAAGGCTTCAGCTACGATCTCTTGAAGCAAGACCAACAACAAGTTAAACACATTAGACTGTTGAATCTACTACGGAGAAGCTAAAAACAACTGTGGCACAGGCACATGGGATTTTTAAATTTTTTTTTTTTTTTTAAGCAGCCTCCCATAAAATCTGTCATAGTGTCACCAGGACATGAGCATTAGTTTTGCAACTGACACTCAGTGAAACACTCTGCTCTGTAGAATGCTGGAGAATATATTAACACCATCCCAGAACATCAGCCTCCATCCATGCAACCTTAAAGCTCTTTTGACACGCACATTACGACTTTCATTAGACTTTTCCTTGTGACAGCATTGTTTTAACCAGGGTTTTTAAGACACTGACACTGTGATAATGACAAATATGCAGCCAAGATCTGCAAGATGTGAAGCAATAAACTTTGTATGCTATTAAAACATAGCAGTTAGCTGTCAGCCAACAATTCTTCAGATCCCATTCCCAATCCAGAACACAATCTTTTTCGGGTGCACACAAAGCCTGTGACAAGACAGATAATTGAAGATTCTTCAAAGTGCTACCCAACCATCTGACTTCATTCTGTCAAATGTTATACTTCTCTGTGATGTTTAACGTGCTTTAAGGGCAGTGTAGCTAATACAACCTAATTTCAACATGCAACAAACAAAATAACAAAATCAATTTATTGGCCATTATCGTCAATTTGGAACACAGCCAAGTCTGATTCATACTCCCCAGATTTGCTTCTTGGAAAACGATTCTGTTTATTTGTTCTCTTTCAGACATGTGGAACTTAACTTACCAATGCAGGCATGGACTCTCACTGACAGCTGGGTCCTCAGAATTATACTGTGCTTCTTGCCTCTCCTAAAAAGAGAAGAAAAGTATGTAAAGGTGTAGTGAGAAAGAAGAGGGACTGGAAACAAACAAGTCAAGTTGAGCCTAGGAAAAAAAAAAGGGTAGGAGGGAAGGGCAGACACTAGAAATTTTGTCTTTGTTTCTCATAATTCACTTCCATTTTAATTTGCAATAAATAATTTTCCCTGTCAAGACTGTTTTGTCTGTGATAGTGATCTCTCCATCCTTATCTCGATCAACAAGTTTTTACCTAATTTCCCCTCCCTTCTGCTGGAGACAGGGAGCATGAGAGCAGCTGGGTGAGCATCTGGACACTCGCCAAGGACAGCCCACCACAAAGAAAACTGTATGGGAGAAGTATCAAGCAATGGCTGCACATTTTAATTTTCACAGAAATACTTCAGTGCTAGGTATAATTAAGTATTAAAAGAAAATCCAAGGTTAGACAAGAGGTTGTTGACACTTCCACAGATCTGCCTGCTTATGTAGCCTGATGGATTTTTAAAGCACCAAAGTAGCTGTGTTTTTCATGCAGAGGCAAAACTGAGTCCTTCTTCAGCCTGGCTCTCGGCTCCATATTGGTCTTAAATGGAATTAGCTCTACATACCTCAGTTTCTTTTCAGTCAAATTACTATTGGTTGCATTTCTTCAACCTCGACAAGAGCACTGTTCTTAATTTCTGGGTGCTGCACCTACAAACCGGCGTGAAGGCACAGAAAACATCTTGTCTCTGCACCCAAACCTGCTCACCTCATGGAAGCTGGGAGGGTAAGAAAAGCCAAATGTTTCTCCTGCTGGTACAGCAGAGTATTCTCCCTCTTTTCTCTGAAACTAAAAATGCAATTCTTGGCCAAGTGACTCTAGGTGGCCCAGATGACCTCCAGAGGTCCTTTCCCAGATGACCTCCAGAGGTCCCTTCCAACCTCAGCCATTCTGTGATTCAGTGAATTTATTGTGGGAAAACATGCATGAAGGAACACTGTTTTTAGAACACAGTCAAATGCAGCTTAGTTTGTGTCATGTGAACCCTAGACCCACTTCTATATACAAGTTAGAGTACAAACCAGCACAACCTTTCTCAATTATACACTCTGCAACTCTGCTGAGAGGCTTCAAGGACAAAGCCTTTACACAGACACCCTGCAGAATCTTCTACTGGATGTAACTTAAAACACTTTTCTGGAAACAACAAAAGTTCCTCCCCACGTTATTGTTGTGCTGTTCTCAGTTATTTTTCAGAACAAAAATATTTTTAATTATTTTAATGAAAAAAATAAGCCAAAGGTTTTATATTATTTCTCTGAAAGATCTGCAGGTGAAGAAAGGTAAGGGAAGTAGTGACACATATTTTCAGAAAAATATTGCCCCTAGGAAAACATACAGGAAAACAAAGAAAAGTAAGGACCTGAAAAAAGTGGTTAATATCTACCTGTGTACTTGCTAATAGAGGACTTAGTTCCAATTTCAGAATGGCAGCATTTCTTTATAGATTTTAACTGAGATTTTTTTTTAAAAAAAAGCAAACCCAAAAATCTTTAATTGAAATTACTCTTTAATGGGTCTGTTTGAGCATCATTAGGACAAAGTAGGCAAAGTGTGACCCTTCTCTTAAAAGCTTGAAGCACCAAGCAGCAAATGCTATTGTCCCCACAAAAGAAGGCTGTAGTTTGGACTGTGAAATCCCCTGGAGCAGTTCCAGTTTTAGAACTGACTCTCTGTCCACCTAAACTCCTCCTGTTCTGGTTGGACACAGTCTTTGCCTGTATTCATATTCTGCAGATTTTTAACAGCTGCTCCTCCCCACAGGAGTGCCAGGACTCTTCTGGAATATTTAATTTGCCAAGTTAGTGAAGAATTTTTGACCAAATCTCTTGCTCTTCCCAGCATCTGATTCTGTACAAAACCTGCTTCTTTTGATCTCCCTTCTTTGATGGACTTGTTCATACACCTGACATACACAAATCCTCCAAGATAACAAAATCAGAAAATGGAAGAATTGAGTAAAGATTGTTTATTTCAGAATTGTAAAAGGATAACCCAGAGTTAGCAAAGAAAAAAGAAGTCTATATAATCAATCAAATCATTCTTCTCATCCTGTAAAAGCAATCCACTGAAAGAAACTGCTAATTTAACAAATACTGGACATTACTATCATGGCACTTTCTTGTGTTTCAGCAGTCTTATAGGGTACAATGACTTCATGACCTCTCTGCTGAAATCTACAGGTCTGTGGTGATTTCCTGGAAGAACAGATAGCAGGTAGTGCCCAGCCATCAGAGAGTGAATAAACACAAGGACCTGAGGAATCAGCACCATTTTAAGGCCTGTAGAGATTCAGGCCCATTACAATTTAATGCAGTTTTTCCCTCTTTTCTAAAAATCTAACGCATGTTTCTCAATATAAACAAGACTTGAAGCAAAACTTAGAGCAAGCTCTCTTCTACAGGCTCTCTTCTGTTATTGTAACTGTTGTTGTAACTGTAATACCTCCCAGGACAGAAAATTCTCACACACCCAAGCATTAATTTTTTTCTCCCATTGGTCACACTGACAATTTTTCCAGTCTACCAAAATCAGTATGATTCAAGCCCCAGAAATTACAAAGATGAAGGTTATTTCTTTACTTTCATTACTTATGATGATGTGTTCCCCCTTTCCCCCAGGCCATACCAAGATCATCACTAGAGGCATTTCATGGGGTTTAGGTGCAATAGACTTACACAGCAGCTAATCTTAAGACCAGTCACATGTAAAATACTAGAAATTACACAATTTTATGATGAATACTTTTGACGATCAAGCAATAGGAATAACACTTTTGCAGAATTAAGATCACCTCTGAAAATTGCTACATCCATGGTTCTACACATACCAACTTCCTGGAAAGCATGTTACAATAATAAATACCAAAAAAAAAGGTAACTTGAAATCCATCCATGATTTCACAGACTCATGAACTACTGGGAAATAGCATTAAAGACCATGCCTGAAGGCAAGCTTGTCGTGATACCAGGGCAGAGAAGGAGGATGCCAAGGAACAGACAGGCCATTTGCATTAAAAACAAAGTAGATTCAAAAATACACTGCAGAAAAGACTATTTCCAACAAACAAGATTCTTTTATTAAAAACAAAACCTACACAAATAACAAAGTTTGTAATCTACTCTTAACTAAGGCTTGTATTTTTATTGATATGACTTTTTATAAAAAAAATGTTTCAGTGAGTGCAGCTGGCTATTTATTAAAAAAAAAAAAATCCAAGACGTATTTAACAAAGTTAATTTCATAGATGCAATTTAGCAGTAGAAGAATTGGTAAATTTCACATATTGTGCTGACATAGCATTCTGTTGATCTGTGTTGAGATCAGAATCATTATAGCTATAAGATTAATTTGTAGTCTTTGGAGTTACCAAGACACAAAACTTCTTCTATATTCAACTTCTCTAATAAATTAAAGTAAATAAACTCATGCCAAGAGCTCACTGAGTGCCTGTCTTATGGAACATACATGCTTTATTTTGTCATTGTTTATGTACATTACAAGAAGTTTCACTCAATTATACATTTCCAAGTCTTGATTTAAATGATATTTTGAAAATAGTACCTCAATTGGCTGTCTTAAACAGTTACCTGTTTCGAAGTAAAGCCTTTGTCTGAGCCAAGCAACCCCTTGACCAGAAGGAAAATACCAAGAATGTTGTTAGGGGTACAGAGGGGGGAAAGTATTAATAAACAAAATAATAATAATTTCACCCCAAAATCACACATTAAAAGAAACCAACACAGAGTTTTCCTCTTAAGGCTTCAAGGAAACTTCAAAAGGAAATTTTAAGACAGTGAATTTTATTAAGACATGACATCCTTCTTCTCAGACCTATACTAAAGACCTGCTGGCATCAAAAATGGGATTTTTATGTAAATATCCGATTAAGATTCACTGGTGTTATCAGCAAGACAGACCACAATCATTTCCTTGACAAAGCTCATCTTTGTGAAATAGAGGAATGCATCAATTAACATACATTTTTAATTTCAATGTTTTCTTTCTTTCAGAATGGCAGCTATTCAGACTTCCTAATATTCTTCTGAAGGCCTAGATATTACAATTCAATAAATTTAGCCTCTTTTAAAACAATCTTCTGCTTCTGAAAACACATTATTTTATCATTTAACACCAAAGTAAAAAATCACTTTTCAAACTTTCTTAGTGATTGCTTAATAACTCTGTAAAGAAAATTAATTAGAATAAAGGTCTTAATTCTACAAAAGGTCATGTTATATCCTTCTGGGCTCCTCCTGTTCTGCTTTTTACACAATATTTGACAACCACAGAAAAAGCTACAGTTTTATAGCACAGCAGCAGATTGAGATGATTTTAGTAACACTCTATAGTTGCACAGTCAAGCAAACTTACTTCATTGTATTTGCTCAAAAAATAAAATCTGTAGCAGACACATGAATCATCAAAAGGCCATCATAAGCAGAAGCTGAGTCCAATGCTGTTAGAATCCATAATTTTAGCTCACAAACAATTTGGATCTTTTCAGTTAATGTAGATAAGAGAGGGTCTAAGCTCTGCTCTTAGCTAGGGTCTGTATAGTTTTCTATTTCTGAAATATTTAAAGTACATAAAACACCATTATACCATAAAGGTAAACTTGGATCTGAATCTTTCATGCAGTGCTACACACATTTATAAGGCAACACAGCAACTAAGAGTGATGCATCTTGTTGGGGTGACTCTGGTTTTTTTGTTTTATTTAAATAAATAAATAGACTATAATAGACAATTAAATCCTACCCTCAGAGTAGTTTTCAAGTAGCATATTCCCATAATTCTCATTTTTCTCTGTTCCAAGCAGGGATTTCATCCATTAAGATTAGTGTTATCAGTCAGTTGTAGGCAGGGATAATTCTTAAGGATAACTCAGAGAGAAAAATCTTTTGCTGTGCTAGAAAGGACAATTATGCAAAAGCTTTGAAAACAACAAAGTAGTTTGTTTGTGCACATAGAAGTTTAGATATTTAAACTAATGAGTATCTTTTCCCACAGATCCCAGCCAAGATTCTAGAAAGACAGACTAGATGTGGTGGAAAATAGTTTCAATTCAAACTGGCAATAGCAGTAAAGGGATTGTAAGAATGAGGGTCCAGAGGATGGACTTTACCTTTCCCACTGCCTGAGGCTAACAGCACAGCTGATGTCCTTCCTCATCCTACTTCAGAGGAGCTAGTGGTTCACAGCAGCAGCCTGCTTTTGTGAAACTTGTGAAACTACATAAAAATCTACAGGTTAGGTAAGGTTTGCCCTCTTAAGTTTCACCAAATCAAAGAAAAGAAAGGAAAATAAAATCATATACTGGCAAACAGTATAGGTACCTTGTATTTTTATTATTTAGGTGTTATTAGATGGGCAGGTTTGCTGCTCCCCCAGCCTCCAGCTCCTCCCATATTCAGTTTTTCACAGTGCTATGAAGTGCAGTATCACTCACTCACTCACAGCAAGACCAACTCTGAACCAGTGGGAATCAGAGATGCCAGGCATACATTTACCTGACACCAAGCCTCTCTTGAAATAACCAGATGATTTTTTCATAATCCTTCAGAACCACTACCAAAACAAACACAACAGGTTACTGAACCCAGCTAAACTAACACCATGGGCTGTTGCCTCTTTACCCCAAAGAGGGCAGAGGTTGGATGAAAACTAACCTCAACCTGATTACACTGAAACTGTTTCCAGACCTGGACAGCATTTAACATCAGCCTAACCTGACAACTTATCCTGTAACAATTCTGCACCTAATTCTGCCTGATATAACAATCTAACCATTATGAAAACCTATCTACCACAGATGCTGCTTTCAAAATACACATGCACAACAGATGCTTCACATTTTGTTACAGCTTCTCATAGCACTCAGGTTTCTTTGTGGACCATTAACCATCTCCAATAATCACATCTGTGATTTCCAACAGAAGTAGCTTAATGAGAACAGCATCCACCAACTCCTGAGCTCAAGAAAGAATCACTGACTCCCACGAAAGAAACCTAGACTACAATATGCCACCAGAAGCAAACCCTTGGCAACAGACCTGCTCTAGAGTACATTACTTTTGCAAATGGCTTTTGCTTTTTCATTTCAGAACCCGTCCATTTCCATCTGCACTTGCACACACCTTTTAGGGAATGGAAAATGCTTCTGCAATGGGGTATTGCCTCACAGTTGCTTCATGGTTTAAGGTACTCCACAGCAGCAATGGAAAACAAACTGTTCCTTGTTGAATGCATAAGGGATGAAATTTTTGCCAGAGTTCAAGCATTTGAGTCTATCAAGTTCTCCCTGAAAAAGATCTGCAAGCCAGCATACACACAATAAGGAAAGTGTTTTTTAACCTGCTATTAATCAGACAGCATAAATCCTAAGCTTTGATTTCAAAGCTGTTAAGATATGGTTTGACTGCTGTCTCACTATGATATGCTTCTCCATTCAATTGCAGATTCAAGAGATTGAAAAAAAAATTCTGACACTTCTAAGAAAATGTTGTATAAAAGCCAAGTCTTTTGAAAGTGACAGAGTGCACATGTGCAGGGAAAGTGGAATTCAGAATCTCCCTGAAACTCATCTGAAAATCTTATCCAAACAAGTAACCTTTTTGAAGTTCTTAGGTGATTATTATCCAAAGATCCAACTTTGTCATGTCATGTTCAAGCTCATGTTATTGCTATTGAGTAATGGAAGTAGAGGAGGTCGGGAAACAATATCAATAATTAAAAAGTAGTCTTTTACATGCTAATACTCTTCGAATGGATGACAGCACTAGCAACCTATTCTGGTACATGACAGGCTGTTCAAGGCAAACATACACACTCATCCTCATAGGAAGTCAGTGGGCTTTTCTTTCTTACCTCATTTTTTCTATCTAAAAACTCAGTGTGAAGTCAGAATGTGTCTGCATCCTGTTTGTGTAATACACTCGTAAGTCGTCTAATTATTTTGCAGAGTGGTTTTATTCAGGGCATTCTTGGATCATGACACACTTACTGAAGTAACAATCATTTGACAAGAGTGGACAAAAATAAGTAAACAGATAGGAACTATTCACATTTCTGTTCACTCTGCATTAAAAAAGGAAAACATAAAAATAATTAAAACTTTACTAATCCAAGTAGAAATAATCCTAGCATATTCCCTAAATAAAAACTGGGCAGTCAAAATCTTGCCAATTATTACTGCAAGCAACAGTATACAAAAGAACAAAGTGTGCTGAGATTTGTACCAGGCTTTTTTTCCCCGTAGATTATTCCAATATTACATTCTGTATTTGTCAACATGATTTTAACAAATAATTGCTTCATTCCCTATTAAAACCTGTAAACCACCCAAAAAAGTTACATCTGAATGGCCAGTGAGAGGAAAAGCCCTGGCTGACACTCCATTGTCTGTACAATTGTGCAAATAAGGACTACCTACAGATTGTCACTACAAGGTGCTGGGTTTTTACGTCCCCTACCTCTTCACAAGTACATTTACTAGGCAGGGTTGTAATTTTTCTTTTTTTTTTCTTCTTTTTTTTCCTCTTTTTAAATGGAAACAAAATGCGGTAGAAGAAGAAGGGGGAAGAAAATGAGAAACTCAAAAGTGTCGAGTGAAACAATCAAGGATTCACCAAGTATTCACTGCAAGCCACATGAATAGCACCAAATTATTTATTACTAATCTATTCTGAGGATATGTCGGTAAAAGGTGGAGTCTTCTGTATAGCTCACCACAAGGCAGTGATTTTTGCCAAAAGATAATTAATCACTTTTACACTCTGTAAAATGCAATGAGTTCAAAATGGGGGAAACATTTGTTCCATTTGCCCTTTTTAGTAGTTTATGTGTAAGCAAACTTCAGAAGCTGGAAAGTGAGAATCCCCTCCCCCACTTCCTCCTTGTACTTTCTGAATCATCAGGCTGGCTCTTTCTCAGTTGTTAATGGCTCAATTTCCACATATCAAAACAAAAACTTTCCAACAGCCCCTCAAATATTTGAGGGTTGACTGCCGCCTTCACAGTCAGAGAATGACCATTTTTCAAGATGCTCATTTTCTGACTGTGAAATTTTCTGACTTTTTCCTACGTCCCTTCCCAACCCAAAAGCTCAACCCATATGTAATTGTTTTCAGCGGGATGTTTATCCTGTCATTTTATGAAACACCGACAGTATGATCAATTAAATCCCCATCTTATATTTTTGTATTAAGAAAATACAAACTTTATGAGCTGGAAAATGATGAAGAGAATTGTATTAGAAGAGCTATTTTAACAATAATATTGCTTCTGAGTAACACATATAACCAAAAGCATTGTTTCCACACTTCTTGTCAACTTTGCATCATGTTCTTCCTCAGAGATGACACATCACTTGACCACTGTTTTCCAGTGCTTAGGTTATATATTTCCCACTGCTGTCAGTAACTGTCAAGCTCTGGCTGCACATTCCTCCCAGGAATCTTTACACGGTGTAATTTCTGGTCATGTGGTTTTGCTATCACCTGTACTTTGAAGCTCACGTTACATAAGGATTTTAATTTAAAACTTCTTCACACTTGGAGAAACAGTTGAGATGCCTTGAAATATACAGATTTTGGGGGGAAAAATGTTAGAAGAACTGGAAAACACAGGTCAAGGAGAAGGAGGAAAATAAAATAAATTAATCTCCAATAGCTGGGTCACTTGATATTTCCACATCTTCAGGCAAAGGGTCCCTCCAGTCCTCGCAGTCACACTGTGGGACCCACAGTTTTGGTTCCAGACCACTTTGGGCAGTCTGGGTGCATTAGGAAGAGCACTACCAGCAGGTCAAGGGAGGTGATCCTGCCCTCTACTCAGCCCTGGTGAGGCACATCTGGAGTGCTGTGCTCAGTTCTGGTCCCCTCAGCACAAGAGAGACAGGGAGATCCTGGAGCACATAGAACAGTGGGCTACAAAGATGATTAAGGGACTGGAGCATCTCTGTTATGGGCAAAGGCTGAGGGCACAGGGCCTGTTCAGCCTCCAGAGGAGACAAACAAGAGAGGATCTCATCAGTGTCTGAAAGTTTGTGAGGGGAAGGTGTCAAGAGGATGGATCCAGGCTCTGCTCAGTGGTACCAAGCAATAGGACAAGAGGCAATGGGCAGAAACTGATGCACAGGAAGCTCCACCTGGGCATAAGAAAGAACTTCACTGTGCGGGTGACCAAGTACAAGAACAGGTTGCAGAGTCTCCTCCCTTGAAAACATTCAAGAACCATCGAGACACAATCTGTGCTATGTGCTCTGGGATGACCTTGCCTGAGCAGGGAAGCTGGACCAAAGTCCCACTGATCCCATCCAACCTGACCCATTTGGTGATTCTGTGGCCAACTTCATTAGAAGTTCCATAGTTCCAGAGCAGAAACAAACATAAATAGTAATTTTCTTTCTTACCAAGGCCCCTGATACCTGACTTTAGTCTGACTTAGAGTTCCAAAAGATGCATCTAATTTTTTTATAATTAAAAAAAAGCAAAAAATGGACTTAGTTTGTAAAAAATAGTTTGAAGAAATTTTCATAAATATTTCCCTTTTACTAGAAATCATTCTCTACTACCTTAAGGGTAAACCCCCAATCTTTTATGCTTTTCCAATTTAATTGATGATACTAAAAAGATAACAAAGTGAAGAAGATATTATTCAAAGCGGCACATTTCAATGCAATGTCCTACTCACTTAATTGTTAATTTATGCTTTCTCAGAATGTGACCATTTTAACCCAGACTCAGCAAGAACTATTTTAAAGCTGTCCTACCTTGCCACAGAACATGCATATGTATATATAAGTACACAGAAATAAAGTCTACTTTTTTACTGACCAACATACTACTTTGTGTCTCCTTCTGCTTTTGGAAGTTTTCCATTAGCATCATATTTGGCAAAGTCTTCTTCCTAACTTGACAAATTCTTTAATATAAAACACTGTTCTGAGGCCACTTATTTCTCCATATTAATTACAGTTCAGAAATGGGCTTTATATTTATTGCTGGGCCATCATGCTTTTGCTAGCCAGCACAATTACTGAGCAGTAAACGTGAAATAAACTACTTTTTTTCTGTACTGCTGTGGTCTTAACTCTGGCAGTATTTATTAATTTTCATGGCTTCATTACTGGAGATCCTGGGCTAGGCACAGATTTGCAGCGGTTTAAGCTGTTAGCTCACAACTGGAGGTTAAATTGGAGACACTTATTTTTATCAGAAGCAGATTACCACCTTAGTTTAGTCAGGGGTAAACCAAACAAATGCACACCATACACCAAGGACACAGGGAAATGGATTCCCATGGGATAAAACAGACTGTGAGCTTGCTTACATGAGCCTCTGCGTTTTCCAGCGGGTAGGAGCACACAGAGGAGCAGTTGCCATGGAATAGGAAGTGTAGCCAATTCACAGCTTTTATTAATTACCCAGCACAAACTCCCTCGGCTGCCCACACGCTCCGGGCAATCCTACCCTGGTTTGCCCCGGCAGACGGTGAGAGCCCACGGTGCTGGTGCTGCTCCAGCTTTGGATGCTCAAATCAGTGGTTCTGCTCACAACAGGAGCTGAGTTCAGAGCAGCCCTGCAGCACTTTCTGGCAGCCCCACCTGAAGCCCCGCAGATGATCTGTTTATGGAGAGAGGAAGGGATTTCCTCCTCGCAAATTGAAGGGAAACACATTTCCAAGCCTCGAGAGCCGCTCACTTAACTTACAGCCTCGTCATCGAGGAGGAGGGCAGAGTGCAAACACAGCTATTAAGCAGCTTCAATGTTAATAAAATTAAATGGTTTTAAATAGAACATCTGGCATCAGCTGTTTCCATAAGCTGTTTTTATTTAAGTTTCCACCATAAAATACTGGACTTCTCAGCTATTTTCACATGTAAACCTGAATGCCAAATTAGGCTATCTTTAAAAAAAGTTGTCCTAGGAAAAACTGTAAGAATTATTCACACGCTTTTTGGTTTGGCACTTTATTTGGTATGTAATGGGCTGGGAGAGAGCTAAGCACAACAGTATTTTTGCAATACATTGTGAAGTGGAAATTATTTTTTGAATAAACGCACTCTCATTGCATTCATCTGCCAGGAGTAATCACTAAATTCAAAAATAGCAAATCTTCAATTTTTTCCATAGGTAACTTGGAACAAATGTAGATTTTTCCCTTTACACCTGAGAAAATTCTGGGGGCAAACTGGGAGAGACACACAACTGCTACAGTACTGACAAACAAAAATGTAAAATCATGAGTCAAGCTCTTAAAAAAACCCCAAAATTTAAACACCCTCACCAAAAAGCACCCCAAAAAACCCCCATAGAGCAAAACCAGACCACTGAACACTTCAGAACATGGTAGTTGCAGTGCCATCTTACACCCCAAAAGCCACCACGAGCTTTTGACACTACCCTCAGGCACATGGATTAAGAGCACTGTGCCCCTTCACATTTATTAAGTGTTGACTCCAAGAGCTGCTCATGACCTGCCCTAGCCAAGTCTACCAACCCCAGGCTCCTGCCCATCCCCAAACCAAAATCACACAGAGGGTAAAGAGCTCATGAAAAATCCTTGTCCAAGCCAGGGGAGTCACTGCTATGGATGCTGGCTCCTTTGCAGTTGGAAGGATGCAGTACAGTTTCTAAGACTGGGGCACCTAGAGAACAGCAAAACCAACTCTGCTTCCCTTTGAAGGACATGTTCAGCACATCAGTGAAAGTTAACACTATCCAGTATTGCAATTGTTTTTTTGTAGGCTACTTACCTGAGGGTCCAGACTGGAATGAAGGTGTAAGGTGCACAGATTGCACCCCCATCTGACACGCCCAGACTTGTACTACACACAGTAAGTTGTGATTGCTCTGATTTCTGTGCTTACTGTCACATTCAGGTCCCTCCTAGACAGCACACACCAAAAAAGGGCACCACAGGTTCTTTTCAAAAGGTTGCATAGACCTTGGATTTTGTCTTTTGGTGTGAGCAAAGTGGCTTGCAGTATATGCAGAAGAGATTTACTTCTACACCACCAGTCAGCTTTAAAGCTGAAACTATGTAAGAAAACAAGTCTTGGCCTGCAATTAAATTTATTCAAGTTTGCTATTATTTTGAAGATGCTTGTTTTGTAAATACATTTTATATCCACTAATCAGTATTCATTTTTTAACTACAAAAGTAGTAGCATTTTACTGTTAGTAAGAACCTTAATTTGTCAATCACAAGATACTGTGTCAAGGAGATCCACTGACAAGAAACCTTTATCTCATAACTGGTGAATAATTTCCATGGTGGAACTTTCAATTGTTGATTGCCTCCATCCTGCTTTCAGAGGACATCCCTCAAAGTCACATGTCTCATCTGTCAGGCCTACAAAATATACACACATTTGTGCAATTATTTTGATTACATGCTGTGGAAGCAGGAATGCTCAGAAATGCTTTGCCTATTGTTCTGTTCAGGGAAACCATATGGGACCAGTAATTTTATTTCATTTTGCTGTCAATGGTTAAAGCAAGATAACTATGAAAATTAATTACTACAGTTCCACCTAAAGAATAATTTCAATATTTTACCTAATTATTTTTATATAACCAAATAAATTGTATCAAGATTAAGAAGCAAAAAAGTTGCATAAAGTTTTGAAAATATAGGCAGTAATAGTTATTTCCCTCAGTCTTTGTGAGGTAATTAAAAACAGGATCAGTTTACTCATCCATAAAAAACAATGTATTTCTTTAGGAATGTGAAATCTTAATCTTTATCACCATTTATTCTGCCACAGTAAAGTTTTAGCTAAACATCCTTTCAAAATATGGTTCAGCATCTCAATCTGATACATTTTAGACTAGAATACTACTACTCTGTAGAAATTCTTACACCTTCCAAAAACTACTATAACCTCTCAGTCCAGGTTTTTTAGTTTCTAGGGAGCTGTTTTTCTTGTGTTTTTGTTGGGGCTTTTTTTTTTGCTTTGTTGTATGCTTTGTATTGTGACCATTGATTACATTTTTCAGATTCAGCATTTCATCAGACCTAATAGCTAAATATCACAGAAATCAAAATATTTGGGTGGACTAATATATTCTTCACAACTTGTGTAAATAATGTCAATAAGCAGTCACAGTCTCCTGTTTGTAGCAACACAATGACAATCTTTCACTGGTACCTCCCTTATTTTTCTTGTTGTTGGCACTGAGAAACATAGAAATGACATCAAGACAAAACACAGAGAGAAAGCTATCAGAAGTTGAAAGCATTTTCCACCCATGAATAAACACAAATACATTCTGTTTAAAATAATATAAAATCATCATACAATGTGCTAGACTTCAGTACTGCTTTGAGAAATAAGGCACACCGTTTTTGTAAGACAAAAACTAAATCAACTTTCAAATGCATCCCCAACTTCCTTATGTAAACAAGTGATAAAAAGTTTTCATTCTCCCAATTGTGCTATTTGCAAAGTCTAAGTGGGAAAAAATACAGTACATAAGCAGAAAAAGAACATTAGAGATCCCTGCAGACTCCATTGCCTCCAACAGATTCTGAATCAAGCCCAGAATGAACAGCACCATGAAGAGGGAAAAGGTCTGTCATGGGGCTCACCCAGCCAAAATGGATTGAGATAGGGTGTCTAGAAGGAATGCAAAAACATTAGCACTGAAGCCATTTGTCAGAAGTACTTTAAAAGAATCCCTGCTGAACAGAAGCCTCGAAAATATATTCCCTGAAGAAATTTTCATTGCTCATAGCATACTTTCTGAAGAAACTCATATTATGAATTTTAGGACTGTGTTACCTTGTGGGCTACCATGAGGGCCTGTTAAGACATATCCACAAAGAGAGCTTGAGCAATTATATGGTAATTTAAACACATCAGCTTCCTGACAATTCTTGTTTTCCCTGTAAAACCTCCAGGAAGCCAAGGAAAGGAGCTTTACTTGTCACCAACACCTTAAAGCAGCCCTAAAAAACCTCCACCTTACCACCCAACAAAATTAAGCATCCATAAAGGAACGTGTTGGAAGCAAAAGAAAAAAACCAAACTGCTAAGCAACCCAACAAGCAAGTGAGCCATGAACATATTGCAGACTTGAAAAGAAAGGTTGTTTTCCTACATGCTCCTACTGACCCTTTTGCTGGTTGCAACACCTTCTGCAGGGCCAGCCTCATTGTTTGGCCAGATGTTCATCCTGGCTCTTCCAAAAACAGCCCCCATATAAAAACAATCTGATTGTCCTGAATCCCACAGCTATTCTCAAGGGTGCAAATGGCAGCAGGTAAAGTTCTGGAGACAGGAAAGCAGTCCAATCCTCATCCATGTTTTGCTCAGTTAGTCCTCCAGGGTACAAGGGCACGTGTTAGCTTTTCTCCTTCACTAGACAGAAGTTTTGATTCTGCTGGAGTGGACAGCAACTACCAAAAGCCTCTTTTCATTATATTCAGTAACAGAACAGCATTCATTTGAAATTGCATGAGTGCATGTGTTTCTCATACAGGTTATTTACAGATACACATTATAAACCTCCAGCAACTGCCACCATTCTCTTCTTTCCTTTTGAAGAAAAATCTTTAATGTTTTTCACTGTGCTCATCCAATGCCTCCCAGAGAAAACAAATACCTACAGTCTCACAAACTAATCAAAATTTTTAAGACTTTGCTTTCTGCTTATTTAGTTTTATTTACAAGTCTGCTTTCAACAGTGTTTAAAAAGAAAATCTTCATCATTTTTACCTGGATGAACAGGAAATTTTGACAAAAAGATGCTGAAAACAGATTACAGGACATTCTGGTCACTTTGAGTAGGAGTTTTCATGGCTGAGGTTCTAAAATTTTAAAAATGCCATGAATATCCAGCTACTGAAGCCTTCACTCAGAGTTCAGCAAGCTTCAGTGACCCTGATGAGCACAGCAGCTTTGGCATGGCAGAAAGGCAGGTCCTGAGGTAGCCTAATCTCAGAAAATTAAAAGCTTTGAAGATTAAGAGCAGGACCTTGAAATGACCCAGACAGAAAAAGAGAGAGACTAAATGGTTTCTGCAGCCAGCCCCTCCCAGACAGGAGGCTGCTGCTAAGCTCCCAAAGTCTGCAGCCAGAAGTTCCAGCTAAAGGAGCGCTCCAGCTCAGTGTTTTGGTCTCAGAACTGCAAGGCCCAAAAATGGAGTTTAAGTTGCTAGAAAGACAGGATAGAAGAAGACATTACTGACTGCATTTGCTACTCTACGTCTAGAATACTCCGTTTTTCTGAGTAATATCACATAAGCTGCATTTACCGTGAAGTAACAATGCTAAGTCCTACAGAGAAGCTTATCTCACATCCTTCCAAAGCTCTGGCAGTTCTGTTTATCTTTTCTTCTCTCACAAAACATGGACAAAAAATGAAATGCAGAAATCCATCTGAATCCTCACAAGTACAAAACTCCAAGCAGCAGTTCCATGTATTTTGTTTTGTTGGGTTTGTTTTGTTTTGTTTTTTCCCAGGATAGTTTCCAAAGAGAAAATTAGAATTGTGTTCCAGGAACAATTAATATAATTGATTTTACATGCCCAAAAGAAGCATGAAGATAAAAAAGGTGGACAGTGGTTTGTCATTTCAAGAGCAAAGTCTGTCAGGAAAAGCACCAAGTGGTCTCTCACTTGCCAGATTGCTTGTCAAATTGCTACTGTGGGGTGTTAACAGAAGTGAAGTTAAAATTACCAGAATTATCACAGAGACACCAATGGAAGGGAAAAAATGTGACAAATTCAAAACTTATTCCTACAAAAAAAAATTCCTTTATATTACTTGCTTTCAAATCATTATAAGTTAGCTGAAAATAGGAATTTACTGTTCTTTGCAGTGATTTCTATCACCTCTGCATGAAAACAAAGGTTATACCAACTTCTACACTCAACACTCCTACTGCATAGGAAAGGAAGCTCAGTCCAGCTTGTATTGGCTACTCTGCCTATCAAAGAACTCTCTCCTAACTGGTTTCTAATAGAAGAGTTTTTATCTTGTAAGGTTTATAAAACATGCCCCAAACTGGTATGTGTGAGTATGACATAACAAATGCACACACACGAATATCTGGAACATATTACTTAAAATTCTTCTCCACATAAAATAATCTTCAGAGGCACAGTTCAAATTTGTAAGGCATATTTATCAAAGGCAAGATAGCTGTTAGAAGAAGTGGAGAAGGAGTATAAGTAAAAGGGATGCACCTCCTGCTGATAACAAAGTCTGACCAATTCAAAATTCAGTTAAACACACCCATAAAATAATCACAACTATCCAGAAAGACAAAAATAGATCTAGACTTTCTGTTCATTTTACATCTTAGTAAGACAATCACCTGAAAGGTCCAGAAAGGGAAAATTCTTTAAAAAGGCAAATCTTCTGTGTGCATTTACACAAACACACACTGATGCTAACTTTTGCTTTCACTTTTATTTCTCATAAGAGATGATTATGGAAAGCTGTGTCATAACAATCCACGTGTGCCAGCAATAATTAAATAAGAAAAAAAGCAAGAGAGGAGAATATTGAAAAACAACATGCACCCCCATCCCCTGGATTGGCTTAATCAATTCCAGGAGTTAAAAAAGAAACCAACACAGGTCTTTTCTTCAGAAATATAAATGGAGGACTTAAATATCAAGGCAAAATAAATTGAGTTTATAACTTCAGGAACACCACCCCAATATAATCCTCTACATGACTAATATAATCAGAAAGATCTCAGAGTTCTCCAAACAAATCATCCTCATTTATCAAGTTTCAAAGAACTATACAATCTTATTAGACTAATCAAGATATTCATATTCATAGATTTCTTAACAGTACGTCATAATTTAGAGAAACTTTAAGACTCAAAGTAGAGAGAGAAGTCATAAAATTCTTAATCATACAAAGGGGAAGACATATGGGCATACCAGGGAAAGATTTTTTTACTTTTCTGTTCCTATGCTGACCTGAACATAGGAAGTTAACCACATGCTTATTTATAAAAATGTAGTAAACATTTACTTACCCAGCATCCTCCTGGAAGCCTTCTAACTCATCTCTTTGCTCTGCTAGGGTGGATTCTAGATCCAGATAGGTACCATTATGAGACAATTGCAGGGTGCAGTCATCAAGCTGTAGAACAAAATTCAGACCATTAGATTAGATGTTTCTCTCTAACATACCTCTAACATCGCCTTCCCATTTTCCAGGTCTCCAGACAAGATCTCCCCAAAACAAACTCTATGTTGGGAGCAGGTAAGAAAAATGGGTACTGTCTGGAAATTTACCCAATCCCAAACCCATGTCCTCTAGACCATGCTTGCTCACAACAACATCAAGATGACTAACAAACACAGAGACATTTATTTGAACATACAGAAGAAGATTAGAAGGCTTTATCACAGTGCCTTTAAAATGTAATACCGAAAGATAAGTTAATTTCAATGTGTATCTAGGATATAAATGACTATTCTCTGTTCTTACAGTACAGTTGTAAGTAGAGTTTCTGAGCCTCTGGTTGAAGATAAAAGGAAGAAAAAGCTGTTTTGTGAGCTACTGAACAGCCCCTATGAGGACAGATATAGACGCAGGACATTGCAAAATGTGGCAGCCAAGAGTTGGGGTCCTGCACTGAGGGTGAGTACGGTCAACCAAGTCAGAGATTTCTCTGGCATTCTGCATTTAGGGCCAGGCACTAATCAGCCTCAGAGGATGCAGGAACAACATTTCTAGGCACTGAGGGGGGAGGACTGGAAACCTGTGCCAGTTTCTTGCAAAGAAGGTAATCAAGGACCAGACCTGAAACCAGAAACCTGCCCACAACGATGTTTAAGAGGGAGGGAGGGAGCAATTAATAAACTGTCTTTAATTCTCTTCTGTCTTCCCTTATCTTCACGTTTTCTATTAATTTTTCCAGCTATTGTTAAAAAGAGCAAGATTTGACCAAAGTTAGAAAATAATTTGTTTGGTTTGGTTTTTTATGCAGGGTACTTATCACAGTAGAAGATTTAGGAAGAATCATCCTGAAACTCTGGCTAACCCATTGGCCAGGAATATAAAATAATTACTGGATTGAGAGAGATAACTAAAGAAACTGGGAGAAGAGCTAGAAAGGAACATGAGCTCCTCTTACACCATGACATAACTCAGTGTCAAATAACAAAGAATGAGGAAAAAAGCCTACCCAGGAAAGGGGAACAACACATTTACCAACGGCAAGGGAAAGTACAGGGTTGTCCTGCCTCACTGCTAGGGAGGTAGGTGACATTCTGCTCAAGGACTCCAGTCCAGAAGCATAAAAATGGGCATCAGTGAGCCCAGTTGAACACGCTGCTGGGACCTTCCTGTGCAGCACTGTGTAACTGCTTCCAAGCTCACAAATATCATAAGCTCCAGACATGTTGTGCTACTGGATACAAAATCCAGTCTGAGAGCCAAACAGAACAGAGAATCATCAAGGTTGGAAAAGATTGCTGTGATCATCAAGTCTCGCTGTTAACCCAGCATCACCATGCTAACCACTAAAACATGTTCCTCAATGCCACATCCAACGCCTTTTGAACACCACAGGGATGGTGATTCCACCACTTCCCTGGACAGCCTGTTCCAACACCTGGCCATCTTTTCAGTGAAGAAATTTTTCCTAGTATCCAATCTAAACCTCTGCAGGTGCAACTTGAGGCCATTTCCTCTTGTCATAGAATCATAGAATGGTTTGGGTTGAAAGGGACCAACCAACCCACTGTGTCACAGTTTTCCTGCTGCACAGTGGGTTCCGGTTCCTCCCGTCTGCTGCCCATGCTGCATGCATATGTGCAGATGCACTTCATTGGGGTAATCAATCCTGCTGTCTTTTCAGGGGAAGAAGCTCCATTTCTGCATGAGAATTCTCAGGTGCTTNGATTCTAGATCCAGATAGGTACCATTATGAGACAATTGCAGGGTGCAGTCATCAAGCTGTAGAACAAAATTCAGACCATTAGATTAGATGTTTCTCTCTAACATACCTCTAACATCGCCTTCCCATTTTCCAGGTCTCCAGACAAGATCTCCCCAAAACAAACTCTATGTTGGGAGCAGGTAAGAAAAATGGGTACTGTCTGGAAATTTACCCAATCCCAAACCCATGTCCTCTAGACCATGCTTGCTCACAACAACATCAAGATGACTAACAAACACAGAGACATTTATTTGAACATACAGAAGAAGATTAGAAGGCTTTATCACAGTGCCTTTAAAATGTAATACCGAAAGATAAGTTAATTTCAATGTGTATCTAGGATATAAATGACTATTCTCTGTTCTTACAGTACAGTTGTAAGTAGAGTTTCTGAGCCTCTGGTTGAAGATAAAAGGAAGAAAAAGCTGTTTTGTGAGCTACTGAACAGCCCCTATGAGGACAGATATAGACGCAGGACATTGCAAAATGTGGCAGCCAAGAGTTGGGGTCCTGCACTGAGGGTGAGTACGGTCAACCAAGTCAGAGATTTCTCTGGCATTCTGCATTTAGGGCCAGGCACTAATCAGCCTCAGAGGATGCAGGAACAACATTTCTAGGCACTGAGGGGGGAGGACTGGAAACCTGTGCCAGTTTCTTGCAAAGAAGGTAATCAAGGACCAGACCTGAAACCAGAAACCTGCCCACAACGATGTTTAAGAGGGAGGGAGGGAGCAATTAATAAACTGTCTTTAATTCTCTTCTGTCTTCCCTTATCTTCACGTTTTCTATTAATTTTTCCAGCTATTGTTAAAAAGAGCAAGATTTGACCAAAGTTAGAAAATAATTTGTTTGGTTTGGTTTTTTATGCAGGGTACTTATCACAGTAGAAGATTTAGGAAGAATCATCCTGAAACTCTGGCTAACCCATTGGCCAGGAATATAAAATAATTACTGGATTGAGAGAGATAACTAAAGAAACTGGGAGAAGAGCTAGAAAGGAACATGAGCTCCTCTTACACCATGACATAACTCAGTGTCAAATAACAAAGAATGAGGAAAAAAGCCTACCCAGGAAAGGGGAACAACACATTTACCAACGGCAAGGGAAAGTACAGGGTTGTCCTGCCTCACTGCTAGGGAGGTAGGTGACATTCTGCTCAAGGACTCCAGTCCAGAAGCATAAAAATGGGCATCAGTGAGCCCAGTTGAACACGCTGCTGGGACCTTCCTGTGCAGCACTGTGTAACTGCTTCCAAGCTCACAAATATCATAAGCTCCAGACATGTTGTGCTACTGGATACAAAATCCAGTCTGAGAGCCAAACAGAACAGAGAATCATCAAGGTTGGAAAAGATTGCTGTGATCATCAAGTCTCGCTGTTAACCCAGCATCACCATGCTAACCACTAAAACATGTTCCTCAATGCCACATCCAACGCCTTTTGAACACCACAGGGATGGTGATTCCACCACTTCCCTGGACAGCCTGTTCCAACACCTGGCCATCTTTTCAGTGAAGAAATTTTTCCTAGTATCCAATCTAAACCTCTGCAGGTGCAACTTGAGGCCATTTCCTCTTGTCATAGAATCATAGAATGGTTTGGGTTGGAAGGGACCAACCAACCCACTGTGTCACAGTTTTCCTGCTGCACAGTGGGTTCCGGTTCCTCCCGTCTGCTGCCCATGCTGCATGCATATGTGCAGATGCACTTCATTGGGGTAATCAATCCTGCTGTCTTTTCAGGGGAAGAAGCTCCATTTCTGCATGAGAATTCTCAGGTGCTTCTTCAGTTTCTAGCACATCAATAACCCTGGCTGCTGCATGGATCTCCACCCCCTACCACTAACGAGACAGCAGACCAAGGGACCTCACTAGCACACTGTCACTCAGTGGCATGCTGCATTCAGGTCTGTCTTCAGTGATCATGGTTTTATCCCCTCACCCCTTCAAATCTTTTTTAAAGCTCTCTCAGTGAGTGAGACCTGCTAACTTATGTGCAAAGATCCTTTCCTCACTTTGAGACACGTGTACCTATCTCCTGCCAGCAAGCCCAGTGTCATGATCAAAGAACCCAAAATGAAGATTTCATCCCTCTGGATTTAGCAAAAACAAACTCAGAGGTTCTTCGCATGTCTGTCTACCAAAAGGCAACCATGGCAATGGTGGTGTAACCATTCATGCCTGCTGCAAAGGCTACTTTGAGAAGAGTTGAATATTTAACACCATACTTCATGCCAATCTTTTGCCACAGGTGGCAGCCAGTGACACTCTGAAGGGATTAAACAGGGGTCTGAAACTGCCAGTGACTCAAGGAAAGGAAATTACCACCCTTTATCACTTCAGTGGATTTTTCTTTCTGCTCTTTTTAACACTTAGAAAGAAAATCAATTAAAATCTATCCTTGATGAATTACCTCTTTTAATTTCCCATCAAAGGTTTTATTCCCAGTACCTGTTCAGGAAAAATATAATTAGCAGCCACTCATCTTATCTGGCAGTCAATACCTAAAGTTAGTCACCCAGTTTCCTGCCACCAATTTATATACAAGAAAAGAAGACAAATAGTGTGTTCTGAAACAGCTGCATTGGATATAACATAGAAAAGCTCATTTATAACTAGTGATAGAGAGTGACTTTTAGTCCACACCCCTATGCTTTGCACTGCTTGCAATTTGAAAGAAAAGTTTAACCTCTGGAGAAAGGGTAAAGAGAAGAGGTCAAGTTGTATTTCAAACTTGCTCCGGTTTTTTTGCTTTTCTTTTTTTGATTTTTCCCTGGTGAAGAAGTAAGACATTAAAGAAGGTGACATAAGATTTTACTCTGATTCCTGGGGATTAAAGAAAGCAAAGCACCTGCAAGCACAACCCTCTGATATTAAAAATATAACAGTATTGCTACTCTGTCTGTTTCCAGTTACAAAGGATATTATTAACCTGTATTAATTCAAAATACACTCTTCACAGAAGAAAGACTAAATACTACTCTGGGAAACTTTTTTCACGTAGTTCAGGGTATGTAATGAAATGCTAATTTATTCAAAGTAGTGCCAAAAGGCAAACTACTAATTAGATAAATGTTGTGCTGTCTCTATGGAGATTAGGAAATCTGCCCACAATTTCCATTTATCCTGCATAATTAGGGAAAAGAAGTTGTGCTTTACTAATATCTTGTGACTTTAGTGTACAAAAAGCACTATGGGAACAGGAAGTCCTTCGTGGACAAAATAAAAAAGAATAGTACATTGTACCTATGTTCATCTCATTTTCATAGTTTCAGCTGAACATAGTATTCATTTGGGCTTTAAGGCACTGTACATTGCATGCTGTATTTGTTAATATGAGTTATGGTAATGGGAGAAATGGCAATATCTTTTATTTCCATTACTTAATGCTGAGTCTTACAATAAAGTTGGCATTTTTTCCTTCTCTTTCATGTGTACACACAAAGATGGAAGTGATCAAAACAACATTTTAAAAGTTAAGGTAAGTATTTAGGCAATGAACCCTTAAAATCTTCCTTATATAGGATCACTTTGCTACTCTGTCTCCAGCTTCATTTGCACACATACATTACAGGCAGAATACAAAAAGAGAAGCCACTTCATGAATTATTTTTAATTAGTAAATTGCCTGCATTTTTCAACACAAAGGATGGCTGATGTTCTCTCATTAGTGCTTATTAGTAACAATTCAGGATGTTGTCCCTCCACTCTGCTCAACGTTAATCCCATGTTTATCTGCTACACATCACTTCTGTCTCTGGAGACTGTCACAAATAGCCCCATCTAGTTCATTCATTACATGCTTCTCTCATTGATCATAATTCACATTGAAATCCTTATTAAAAAACATCTTCTCGTAGGAAAATCAAAAGGCAGAATTCATACTAATAATCTTTCAAAGAATATTTACCTGATCTGTTTTATATCATCACAAAACAGACTTCTATTCAGCTTTTTAGAAATTATTTTATATATTTAACCTTTTTCTTCATAATTTTCTTTAACCATTCAGTATTCCTTACTAGTCCCAAATTTCTGACCTGCATTTTGTTGTTATTAAACTGCATAATTCATTTATACTGCTGCCAAAAGGTGAGATTCTCCAGACCTTTTCAAAACCTTACAAAATCGTTTGTTCTAAAAATCTCTAACCTGTCCCTTCAAATTGTTTACCATTTTTTGCATCACACTTTACTGGATTGCCAAGAAGAGCCAAAAGGTTGATATGAGTCATTTAAATGGAACTCGTCCTGTAGGCTTTACAGAAATTTTCCATACTTTCCTATAATCACATTAAAAGAATACTACAGTTATCATGGAACCATAAACAGAAATACACACCATCATATGGGAGAAAAGTAAAGCTATTTCTCCGAGTCAAACACAAGGCTACTCCATCATCAGTCTTCTCCAAGATTTCAAGGGTTTTGGTCTTAGCATAAGCATTAAATGCTTATAGCATAAAGCTTTATAGCATAAAGCTATAAAAAATATATTGTTCATTTCAATTACATTCTCATCTTCACAAATGAACAGTTTCTTTGGAAAACATCCATGGTGTATTTTTGAATCCCTATGGATTTTTGACATCTCTTGTCTCTACAAAAAGTGGGACTACCTATGAGTAGTCTCATTCACACGAGTGAAGAAACAAAAACACATATAACAGTCAACAAAACAAGTGCTTTACTCAGAATCACCAGCTGTGGATAGTCAGATGTGTTTACAGAAAGGAAGCAAAGAGATTAAGACCATCTTTATGCAGGCCTTCCTCATTAAAAATGTAACTGATGTGCTAATTATCATCTTCAGTTTCATACTGAACTGTTAAGATCTGTACTCTGTCATGACAAGATCAGTATCAAGAAGCAGTAGTTGCTTAGGTGCTGATTCACTGATTTATAGCTGTCTTTTTGGACAAGATGAGATCCTGGAAAAGGCTTCTTAAGCAGCACTGACCTCACTAGCTACTCACTGATTTTCCATAACTGACCAGAAACATAGAAAGTGAGACAACCAGATGCTTGTGTACAACAGCCTGAAATGCAAGAAGAGCTAATAAATTAAACCACTTCTTCTGAAATAAAAGTTCTAGAAGAACAGAGAGCTGTTTGAGCTTTTTCCGATAGTAGCTGGTGTCCACACAGTGGTAACTGATCCACACCACCCACACACTACAATACCTGTGCTGCAACCCAAACTGGCACAAATGGAAAACCATGGAAGTACCATGCACACAAACCTAAATACCACCATCCAAAAAGTTATATATATATATAGATAGATATATATGTGGATATATATTATGCATGCATTTTAGATATTTTTTCCTGCAGTTTTTAAATAAAAGTAACAATTGCCTGAATTTGACAGACACATCCAAAACAGCTGAAGAGGAATAACATAAAAAGATTGTAAGATTGCAAACAATATTTAGACTGTTATATATTTATACCTACATTGGTTAAAGTTTGATTTAGAGAAGTTGAGCACAATTCGTTATGCAAAAGCAAACATTTGATTACAAAGTCAAAATATGAGAATATTTAAAAGCAGAGCTTCCTACTCCTTCATCTTTTGCCATTTCCCCCATTACAGAGTGAAACTGTACCACACAAAAGGTTAGGGGTGTCCTGGCTTCAATTATAACCAGTAACAAGCATAACAAGGTCAGAGCTGCAGAGCTTGAACCTGGCCCTGATCCAAGGGTCACCCCACCTCACCAGCACATGGAGAGCCCTCAGCAGCAACACACCCATCTGCAAAGTGAACACATACAGGTTGGAGAACACTGAGCAACCCATTCATGGAAGTGCTCCTTAGAGGCTCCCAGTAAATCAAGAACATAGGCAGAAGCTCAGTTTGTCATCTTCTCTCTCAGGTAACCATATCCGGCTAGTAGTGGCTAGTCCCTCAACCTGTGGGGCCAAAATAATTCATAATACAAGACTGTGAAGCTTAAGAAGACTGGAAATAGATCGACAGTAGTACACCAGTGATGATTTTTCTCTCATTTCAAGCACTGACCCACAGAAAGAGGTAACATTCATTTTTTTAATAAAGAAGTCCTTATTGCCATGCAACAGGGAAGCTCATATTTTCTTTGAATTACACGGTTGAAGTATATCACCAAAAGGAGCAAAGAACAGCAGAGGGAAAAAGAAAAGCAGCAAGAAAAAGTGATGATAGCCAATTATCTGATGCCAATAAATGACTGCTGCCACTTTCAAAAACTAGTTGAAATAACAGAAATAAAATTAAATAAATAAAAAAAATATGTATATGTGCATTCAATCATTGTTTTCATCTACTGCCTTTACCTTCTTGCAATCCAAGAGAAATACCGAGAAACCAAGTGCAAGGGGTGTGAGGAGAGAAGGACAGAGCAATTCCTATGTCCATGCACAGACTGAGGACTGCCATGTGCTCTTCCTCACACACCTTGTGAGGCTCCATGCACACGTGCCGCGGTTTGGACAGGTGTT
>VZRX01017308.1:0-18269 GCA_013398075.1 Notiomystis cincta | reverse complement strand
GGGGGGGAAGTCCACAAGGCAGGCTTGAGAAAGTGTGTTTTGATGTTAATGTAATTCTGTAGATCTTATGTGAACAGCAGTGTACTCACAACAGTACTTTTGGCTCCACTGTATTAATGGCTGAAATGAAATGGGCAGGAAATACAAGCATGCTGATATTTTGGCATTGAGAGTAATTTTAACAGTTTTACTAAGCAAAAACAGACCCCAAGCATTGTCTGTTCTGAAGCATAATTTGCAATCTCTTTACTTGCTGTGGTAAGCATATGAAGAAAAACATTTAGGACACCTAGAGTTTAATAACTGTGAACATCCCCAAAAAGCCGCGAGACTGTGTATGTAAACATGGATTCGTTCTCCTTATTTTCATATTCCATGCCAAGTGCTGATCTCACCCTCTGATAGTACAATGTTAAATCTAACTGAAATTGTCAATGCATGTTTGACCATTGGACTGGATCATCTTAAAGGTCTCTTCCAGCCTTGATGACTCCATGATTTTATGTGTTTTCTGAGAAATGTCATTCTTGAATGCCCATGTATAGTTTTTACATTTTGCCACTGATGGAAAAGTTTCATTTGGATTTGACCTGTTTTCCTGCAGGACAGGAACCTTCTGCTAAATTTTCAGGTGACACTTTTCACTTACTGACCTTGGTTAAAGCAAGCAGTTTATTTGCATGTTCAGGTCATCTTTCAGACTTGGTCCTACTTGTACCTTTGTTTCTTGCCAAAAAGGATTCATTTCTTCTATTACAAGGTACTTAGAGATACAAAGAAGATAAAGAATATTTCCTCTTGGTTTTGGATTGACACAGCTGAAAGGCACTTTGAGGGAGAAAACAAAAATGGTTGTAGTAGAAATGGCAGGTCACATCAGTAATCAAATTTCTTCCTCTTCCTTTCTGCACATCAGAGCAAGTCATGTTTGATGTCTATTTCTATCATTTTTTCTATCCATTAAATGAAAACAGTAATATTTCCCAAGTTTAGCAGAATTCTAAAAGGGGGACTGTGATGCTCTACTTCTTATAAGAACAACACTAACATGATTGACACTTTCCATATCCAGTTCTTAGTCTAAAGACAGCCAATTGTCAACCAAAAGCTGACAGCTTTCCGTCAAATTGGTTTCCAGTGCCATCTGTATCCCTTCCCACACAAAGCACTGACCATATTTACATGAAGAGACAACATTCCTGCTCCCACACTGCAAACAGAACTTCATTCATATACAGCAAGCAACTATTGTTTTTAACTGAGTAATGGATACCTAATTATTATAAATTGCTCTGTTAATTATCACATTATTGTGTAATTGATTGTATTATAGCCTTTTATGACTGCTAATGGCAGTTTTCATACTCTGTAGGCCACTTGCAGCCGAGTATCCTTCTGCTCCAGGTGTTCACATTTAATCTGTTGACTTGGGGTGTGATCCTGCAAACATCTCTGTGCCTGATCTAAAGCCAATTGTGGTCCACAGTTTTCCCATTCAGTTCAATGGGCTTAGAGACAGGGATCAAGGGAGCAGAATACATTTGGTTCCATTATTTCCAGGATTCAGTTATTTATTAGATAAAAGTCACATGCACAAATGAAAGTTAAACCAGGCTAACAAACAACAGAGGAAAACAAGTGGTTTGATACGTGAACAATAAAGAAATTCTACAAAGAGTGTCAGTTTGTGTTTTGAGAAGTCATTTTATATAATTTCTCCTTTGTGAAATGAGTTTGTTCTAACAAGATTCTAAATAAGAATCTGAACAAGGTTCATAATAAAGAAAACATGCTTTACTTCATACAGACTGTAAGACAACAGAGTTGTTAGTTCTCTTCCAAGTGACTGTATTGCAAAACCACTTAAAAAGAGGGAATAGGTCATAAAAGGACATACAGATGGCTGGCAGAAAGGGCTGTTGCTGACCTATTCACAGGTTTCTTGTAGGTGCAGAGGTGTTTATTGTGCCAGTCTGATTTGCAAATGGCATGGTAAGGATGTGCACAGTCTTCTGTTTTCTTCAGAAGCAGAAATAAAGCTTAAACACTCAGTATTGAAATGTATGGCTTCTAAAAACAAAAGAACCATTGGGCAAAGCCTCTGGCTATTGTACTGTTGAGCAGGTGATTAGCATCCATCAGGCTACAGCTGTTTTCTCCTTCTGTCTGTTCCATATGCAGATGTTGCTATGAGGACAGGAGTCAGCAATGACTGATGTGGAGCCTGTGGTCACAGATTTTGCAGCATCAGGACGGGCAGGCCGCCGGAACGCCTTACCAGATATCCTGGGCTCTCCTGCTGGTGCGGGGACTTCAGACCTGCCACACAAACTGGCTGAGCTCTCTGTTTCAGAAGGTAATGGCTGTGCATTCAGGAAAGGACATTTTTATGCAGTCGTCCTTTGCTTTGTCTGTAAGACTTCCACCACCATGCAGTTTTGATGTCAATACTAATATTTCTTTCATCATTTAGAATTAAATTCAACCTTCCAAAGCAGTTATCACTTGTTACCTCCTGATGAGACAAGTTAATATTAACCTATATCCACATCCATATCCATCCACAGATCCAGTGTTAGCAGCCTGGGGAAACAGTTCAGTGCTGGGAACTGAATTCCAGTTCCCCTGAGGAGGAGCAAACAAAATTTCATTTCCAGGCAACTTGGAAAGCCCATCACTTCAGCTATAAATTCCAGTGTACTCCTGCACTGAGATAACTTAGTACAAGTCAGCAGGGCTGTGTGTTAATACAATGACAGCTATCCTAACTCAGGCATACACATTGAAAGTGAGGTTTGTAGTGATTTACTCCTGCTAGTAGGCTTTCAACCTTGCTATCTGACACCAGTGCCCTATTTTGCCATGTCCTTTAATTTGATACGGTGTTCTGTTGATATAGCACAGGTCTAATCAACACCAGCTTTGTGAGTTCTTTTTACTTTCAGACTGACTTCAGGGGGATTTTCAGATTCAGAAAAATCTGATTTCTAATGCCTATGAAATGAAAATTACAGATCAGCCCTGACTAGCCCCTACTTTTTTAATCAGAATCAGATTTTTTTTCAGAAATTTTTTCTTCTCATGCCTATCCCTTTGACTCTGTGACAAATATCACCACAGCAGATGGTCCAACATCCAGGGCCAGTGAGTGCAGCAAAGGGGAAGGCAAGCTGGTGCTGAGGTGTGAACGATACAGGCTGTGAATCTTAACTGAAGTAGATCATAAAATGGATTCCTGGTCTCCAGGGTTACAGGTCCTCCTTTTACATTGCCTGAAGAAATTACAGGATGTTAGGTGTACAGCTCCCTAAAGCACCATAAAGGCTGAGGAGAAGGATTTATTTGATCTCAAATTGTTGTTATTTTTGTGATTTAATTTATAGTCATGTATTTGGGGTTCTGTAATCTAAACCCTGCATGGGCCCATCTACCTGCTGAGCAGGTAGAAAGAACATTTCTTGGAGGAGTGAGAAGGGCCGAATGACCATATCCTGACCTGAACCAGGAGATGAGAAGAAAATAAGAATCTGAATGGGTGCTGGAAAAAGACATTACTTTGTCTTGATGAGACCTTTTTTCCCTATGAATATGAAAATTATGTCCCTACAAAACAAACAGGAAAGAGTGCAAGTCTTTTTATAAGAAAATTTGAAGCATGGCATAAAATAAATATCTAGCCCTCCAGATGACAGAATAGTCCTCCTCTCCTGGTCTCCATCCAATTCATTAAGAAGAAGAAATGAAACACAGCTATGTTGGTTTTAGCAAAATGTACTGATGCTTTCTTAGAAATCCAGGACCAGCACTGCCAGGATTTGAAGAACAATTAAGAGCATGGAATTGTCCTTTGCTTTTGTCATTGACATATAGCTGTGCCAGAACATATTGGAAGGCAGCAGATTCTGTTATCAGCTATTTACAGTAGTGATAATAGGAAGTGAATACAGGATGCAGTTAGGTCCATTCTGACAGCTTGGACACTTTCTGAGGATGGGAATTCCACAAGTATCTGACGGGAATTTCAGCCTCATTGTGTTGTAAGTTAAAGTGTTGATGAGACAGCAAGCAAACAGAAGAGAATTTGTCAAAATGGAAAGACAATTTTGAAATTCAAATGCTGTGACAGGGAAACTCTGTTTGTGAAACATTTGGGACTCTAATAGGCATCTCTTTTGCCTATTTCTGAATTTAGCAATAAGTCGTTAAAAAAGGAAAGTAATTTCCAGCCCAGAACAAAGAAATTAGATAAATGAGAGAAGTGTAGAAGATGGAACATGTGGCTATATAAAGTATGTCCTATTTTGTTGCTACTCTGAAATTCACATTCAGTGAAGATTATGGGAAATGGTGAGGAGGACTCTCTCCATCTTGTTTCAAATTTAGCTAATGCTCATTGGCTCATACATTTCCTCTTTCTAAAATATTGTCAGCTACTGTCATAGTGAAAAGTCAGAAACAGGATGTGCTAATATCTTCTGGTTTAGAAGAGAAAAGAGACTTTGCTTTATATTTTAATGAATACACAAGGACCCTGCCTGTGTGATACAAGTGTCCATGTACTCTGCAAGCCACACGAAGTTGATGTTCTCGTGAGATGAGCAGGAGAGATTCTGGCACCAGCTGTTTATCTTGGAACCTACCTCTGAAATGCAGACCATCTGTATCCTGTCTGACCATCCTCTGGTGGTGTGTAAGTTTTGGAGTGCTGAGGCTTTGCACAGTGCTCTGGAACCACATTGAATAGTTGATTGGTGTCACTGGTGATCCAAAGGTTGAAGAGGAAGCTGCAAGAAGTTTGAGAGGAAGAAGCTATACTGGTCTTCCACATTTGGTAACCTGCATTAGGGCACCATTCTGCTGATAACACTCAGCAGCTTAACTAGCACCTACTGCACACCTAAGTGCCACCAAGTATGAGATTAGATTTCCTCTAACAAACTGTTTTCCTCTACCCTGGCTGAAAGACTCTGCTGATATTAGATGTCCAACCTGCACAAACACAGCCAATAGAAGAGATCACTCTGTCTCCCTTTCCACAACACTGCTGTGCTACTTTAGGCGGGAAGGTGTCAAATAACTTGGTTCTTTATCACTATAGAACTCCAAAACCTCTGAACCTCTGAGCAGACTTAAGACAGCCAAGAGCTTTAGCAGATGAATCGTGCACAGCATTATATATTTGCTGTGATATGTGGACACCAAGATATAAAACTCTTTTGGGCGTTTTTGATATTTTATAGCAAGTCAGAAAATGTACCCCTTAGATTATAACTGAGGAGATGGAGGAGAATGAAGTGGAGGACAGTACAGCCAAATTTGCTGAGCAGACCTCTCCTTGTCCCAAAAGCTATGGACAGCCACAGATTTGGGTATTCTGTCACCACTGGTACTACCATGTGGGACTTGAAGGTAACATGAAAATTATTATTATTATGGTTTGCAAGGAAATCTAGGCAAGAGGAGTTTCTGCTTCTCAGTAAGTAAACTTGAGCAAAAGAAACAGCACAGAACAATTCATATAATGACCAGAGACACTGGGGAGCTTTTATTTATATCATTCATGTAAGCATTAAACTCTAATCTGGAAAAGTGAACTTCTAACTCAGAGTAACAAAAATCCCCCATCTTGTGAAGACAGGGTGAATTCATACAGGTATTTCTTATCAAAGAAGGTCAGACACATAACTGGCATGTCCATAATCTGTAATGTTATCTACCTGAAACTACACAGTGCTCAAAGGAATGCAATATTCTAATTTAATTTTGGAAATGACCCAGAAAAAAAATCAGTAATACAAAGTTATTTCCAATCTATTTTTTACAGCCAAATGCACACTGATCATAGCCTGTGCAAGAAGTGGGCAATAGGCAGCAGCTTTTAGAAGATGCCTCTGGAAGTTCTTTATCTCTTGAGTTAAACTCTCTTTCTAAAGCACCCACGACTGTGGTAGTAAAGAGCCAGTCCAAACAGAGATGATCAGTGAATCCAAATATTTGGCTGCATTACAAAAGCTGTGAGAATGTGTGTGGTATAAATGTTTCATTCTGTCTCTGTTTAGATGCAGGAGCAGAGGGTGGAGAAGTGTCATCATCCAAAACCTTGCTGGAAAGTCAAGAGGCAGAAGGAAAGCGCAATGATTCCTAACACCTAAGGACTTCTGGGTTAATGAATCCCACCAACAGACTTCCCAGTTTCCCTGTGTCACCCCTTCTGAAGTGTGGTAGCAACTTTAGCAGCACAGACATGACTTTGCAACACACTGATACCTAGATGATTATGTGGATGGCGTACATCTTTCTACAGTCATCCTTCAAAAGCAATGTTCTACATATCCAAACAGGAAGAGAACTAAAGAATGTATCTCTTGTTTTCAGTTTTCTCTCTTGTTTTGGTTATGGTATTTGTCCTAACTAATTTTCTTTGACATTTCCAATTAATATACCTAGCAAATGTACCAGAAACTAATCATTGTTTCAAAATAAAAATCCCGTTTCTTAATTTCCCAAAACAACTAGAGGGTATATTCACTCCTCCCAACATGATGTTAAGTATATATTAGATTACAGACATTATCTGTAATTTATCTCCTGAGATTTTTGTTCTCATTAGACAAACATAAATGAGTGTGAGGAAAAAAAAATACAATAAAATTTTCTCCTACTCCTGTTGCCAGAAGGTTTTATAAACTACTTAAATATCAGTGTTTATTTTCAGACTCACCTTACCTCTATTTGATTATGGCAGATCATCTCAGTTCTCCCGCTCTTAGCAGTCTTGCCACTTTGGTCACTTGTTTTCATGCTGAATACTATAGCTGTTCATATGTATCTAAAGTAAAGTAGCCATGTTTGTATATGATGAAAATTGTTTAATCTCACTGTGGAAATTAAATATCTATCATCTTTTCTGTCTTCGGTTGGTTTCCTGATGTTTCTCCTGTAGGACAATATTTAAAACCCGATAATATATATTTCTTTTATTTCATCTGGGTGTTGCTTTGTTGTTAGCTGACAGTGAAGATGTTTCAATCGTTGTGATTTTTACAAAGATTTAAGGCAAAGTTTTTTTTCTCTATTTTCTCTATTTTGTTTCATTTTGGAGATCATGCTCCTGAAAATACTTGGCATTCATTCCCTTATTGAAGGAGACTTAAGACTCAGGTACAGACATGAACCTTCACGATTCCTGGGGCAGCAGCCACTTATGTACATCATGAAAATGGAGGAAGCATCTCAGATGGGTACATCCCACATTTGACTGGTATTCCATCTATGAAATATTTGTGTAATCTAGACCTGGCAGAGAGCTTGTAAGAGCTCAAGAGAGCTTGCAAGGTACAACTTTCATTCCTACTGTGCATTTACTCACACCCTGCCTTCTGTGGACTATTCAATAAAGGATCCAGTTTAATTCAACTGAACTGACAACTAGTTCCCTCCTCTTAAATCTGTATTCATTTAACAAGTGCAACACTCCAATTTTTTTTTTCAGATCTTGATCCACTGGATCAAAACAGGTGGCTTAAAAAGTCTGAAATACTTAACTAGCTGACACTGGGAGACCTGATCTGAAAACCACAGTGGAGAGGGACTAGGAGGTAACTGTATTTGTGGTACACACTCTTGGGTTGTAGTTCCATTATCCTACACCAGCCTCCTTTATAGCATCACAGTACATAAAATTGGTAAATTAGAAGAAGCTGTGGTGATCGCATCAAAATCAAGTATATGAGTATTACTGAAACATGTGTTTTGCTCTTCTGGGTCATGGTCTATATTAAATTCTGCACTTCTTTCACAGTTGGAGCACTGGATATATTTAGTTTCCTCTCTGATACAATACAGACACTGAAATTTGGGTTACAGGAATAGATACTTTAAGTACTTTGTTAGTGCAAGCTAGTTTGAAATCTTTTGCTATTAAAACACCAATTATGAACCAGCTGAATGTAGCAATTTATTCATTGTGCTAAATTCTATATTAAAAAACCCCAATCAGTAGCTGTATACATAAATGATGTTAACTGCTCACAAATGTATAGTTTACAACTAGTCAGAAATGCTCAACACCCTGGGGAATTTACTGTAAGCACTATGTTTATTTTGTACTTCAGCTGTATGAAGCTGTCCTTTAAAATATGCTGCAAAGAAAGAAGAATTTTAACAGCAAATTTGAAAAAATGCAGTAGTAAAAACTAAGATTTAAAATGCAATTTAATTAAAAGCAGGATGAACATTTTTTAAAGATCTGTAATATGTTATATGTGTATTATCTAGCTGCAAATTAACCAAGTTAGAAACACAGAAATGCTTCTTTGCTGCATGCCGGTACAGTTTGTATCTAAACAATTATTAGTCTAGACTGTATGAGAGAGTTATTTGGTAGTTAGTTGTAGCAGTAGGAATATTTAGTTCTGCCTGGATTTTACCAAATTTCTCCAGTTGTGAGCTAGATGCATATTTCTGACCAGTAGAAACTGACTCACAAACTCACTGGTGTGGGAGACATTGTACCATATAAATTTTGGCCTTTGGAGCAGAGTTTATTAATTGTGCCTTATTTTTGACTCGGGCATGAGGGAACTCATCTCTTTAGGCCTGTCTGGGGGGCTTTATACCGTGCTGTCAAGAGTCTGGGGCTTGGGCAGAGTTACTGTCTTAAGCACAGCTGAAGTTGGGGAAGCTTTGGTTCATTTTCTTGATGGTGTGCTGAAGACAGATAAGAGTTTTACTAAACTTCAGCTGAGTTTGTAAGGATCAAATGAAGTGCTTCTGAAAATGTTTGTGATTGAGCCAATTTATTCATTTTCAACCATTATCCAGGCTGTACCACCCTCCCTTTAGCTTAACTAATGGGTAATTGATAACAGTGCATTCTCTTGGTTGGCATGGCCACAAAGTTATGGCCCTGAATCAGCAGGGTATTTTAAAACATGCTTAACTTTAAATGCAGACAGGTTTCACAGGAGTCAATAAAACTACTTAGGTGGCTAAAATTAGGTACATACTTAATTACCTTGATAGATGACAGCAGCAAACTTCTGTTAAGGCTAATCTGGTATTACAAAGCATTAATCCCAATTTCCATTCCAGCAAGTTTGGTACAGGCAATAGCATCTTTTTCATCATTTTACAGCACTATCCTGGGCTTTCATAAAGCAAAGAATTTCATGTTAGTACCAAGAAAAAAAGGTAATTTTGTTGTCTCCGTATTTTAGAACATAATGAAGCAATTATCCATTATGACCCACTCAGCATGCTAAAAAAAAAAAAAGCAGGAAGTATCCTTTTAATTTTATTTTGCATATATACAACATTTAGGTATTTTGAATATATAGAAAATTTGCCTTGATATTTTCTATATATGATTAAATTATAACTGCACTTGGTTACTTAAAAATTACTAGAGAGCAGTGGCTATAAGAGGCATTAACTGCACTTTACCACTACTAACACTTTACCTACTAGTATTAGTTGGCTAAATATCCTTTATGTATCACACATATAAAGAGGAATTCTTCGAGATTTAGCAAATTAACATTAGTTCATATTTCTTTCTTATGTCTGCTAGTGCTCTGTGTGTGATAAAGCCCATGAAACAGCATTGAACAAAGACTTCTCCATGGATTTCTCCACAGGTGTGTTCAGTGATCATAAGCCCCAGGTGGTGGTGAGTGTGTCCAGACAGCACAGACCAGTGGGGCTGAGCCCGCCGGGGTCCCAGGGCACTTGCTCTTGAAGTAGAAGTAGCAAAGGCTTAATCTGTCCTGCCATCTAGTGGGGTCCTGAGCCTGCCGGGTAGGCTATGCAAGGCAGTGGAGGGAGACAAGTTGTAAGAGACCTCAGCTGCAAACTGTGCTGGTGGGAGGCAGAATGTCTCCAGCTGATCCCACATGTTCACTTCAGGAGTTTTGCTATGGCCCCAGAATCTTGGTGCCTCTGTATACAGAGATGCATGTGATTGCAAACAGGACACATCTTGTGTTCTAACACATAATCTCTTAGTGTAAAACAGGTGCCCGAGTCCAGCTTGCAGCCTACCTTGCTTTATGTGCCCACTCTGCTATTTGGGCTTGGGTGCAAATTCCACCACAGATGACTGTTCCGACCTTTTTTAGGGATAACTGTGTTTCATCTTCTTAACCTCAAGATGTTCTACTTTGGCTAGTAATTAGTAATGATTGCTGATAGCTCTTACTTTACTTCTTTGTTTTATTTCCCTCTTCAGCCTAGTGGGGACCAGTTCATATCCCAATGGATGTAAGAAACAGGAAGCCTGAAGGCCATCACTTCACCCTGGCGTGTGCCACATCCCCATGCCAGATCTCTGCATTTTAGTGCAGGACTTACACTTGATGGAAAATGCTGTGGGAGGGTTTTGTTGTTGTTTGTGTGGGTTTTGTTTCTTTGTTGTGTGTGCTGTGGACTTTTCTGGATTAAACATATATATATAATCACTGCTTGCAATTTAAAGGGCCCTGATATGAGGATTTGGGCAATGCCTACCAGTCCTTTATTCCTGGGACTCTGCTGTGCAAGGATTAATGTTGTAAATCCAGTGTTTATCATACAACGTATGGAAAAGCTAATCTGTGAGAGATGGCCTTGACCCTGCTGTGTAGGCCCTTTTATTTCCAGGCTCCTTGGGCATGTTTATCAACGACACATCAGCAGCGTAAACATAAAAAGAAGGAGCACGTGAGCTGCTGCTAATGCCCAGCAGTATTCCAGAAGCAGTTTTCCAGGAACGCCCCCGGTTTCGAAGGGTGCAGGAGCACCTTTTCCCGAGGGATGGGTCAGGCGGCACCTCCCTGCCGGCGGGCACAAGATGGCGCCCGAGCCCGCGCCAGGCACACAGCTAGGCCCTCCTCGCCTTCTTGGCAGCCTCGCCCCTGTCCGTCCCCCGGCTCCCAGCTCCCCGGACACGGCGGAGTTCGGGTCTCCTTCGGGATGATCGCTGAGAGGAAGAGCGGGCGCTGTGGCAGCGCCGCGGGACGGAGGACGGGGCTTCCCGACGGGTGCTGGGCGGTGGCGGCAGAGGGCGCCCTTGCCCTGGCGCGGCCGCGGCTGCAGCGGCCACGGGGTGGGTCGTCCTCACACGGGCCCCGGGCGGCGCAACTCCCGCGGCTTCCCGAGCAGGGGGAAGCGGGCTCAACAATCCGATTCTATCCCGTTTCTTCCTTCCCTCTTGATTTGTCGTCTGACTCCGTTCAAAGCTTACATCCATCTACTCCTTCAATGCTCACCCCTTGCTTCACTCTCACCTCAAGCTAAATATCAACCACTAGTGCTTTCAACACCCATTACGAGAAAAGAATCTCTTTAATTGCCTGCATATTCCCTAAAATAAGACGGTAGAAGAACTCATTGCTGTTTCTCCCATCAAGTACTGGATAAATTTTACTTTATCAGACAGTAAATTTTACTTTATCAGACTCATGAGAGACCCTTGAGCCAGGCCCAGAACAGCCCTTGTCTGAAACAGCGAGAGAGGGAAAGCTTCTGTGGAAAACAAATAGTATATCATTATGCAAGTTGAGGTGGTGTTGCAATCTAAAAAAGTGCTGAAATAAGTTTCTTCCGGGCATCTTCTTTCAAGCAGCCTTTGAACTTTGCTTTTTTTTTTTTTTTAACATTGGCTGTTGTGATTCGAAACATCTAGGTAAATTTACAAAGGATGAAATGAAATGCTGGAGTATATTCAAGGGAGGGAAGACAAAGGACAATGAGATGGAGTTAAAGGCAAGAAAGTTGCACCATGTTTCCTCTCCATGGCCCTTCTTTTATCAGAACAGCTGAGACAGTCACAGTGTGAGGAAGTCAGCCTGCTCCTGCACCCTCCACTGCCTCTGGACTCTGGATGTTTCGAGCTCTGGGTGCAAGGCTGATCAGCCACTCAAGAAAGTTTCAAAGGTCTGGAGGAAGATGCTATTTGAAGCCTTGTCTAAATATTACAAGATTAGTTAATGATTTTGACCATAAAGGGTCTAGCTTATGTTTACTGTTGCCACATTGAGAGGGAAATCTTTTCTAACATGTACACGTGATTGTATGGAATTAAAGGAATAGCAGCAGTATCTATACCTCCCCACTGGCACTCAGTGCAGTACAGCCCACAAAGTGAGTCCCATGATTATCCAGGCAGGGGCTACATGCCTGTTTTCCTTTCTGTGTATATCTGTATTTTTTCCCATAACAGGCTCTGGGTTTGGCAAAGTATGAACCCACACTTAGCAAGTGGGATGTGTTTTTAAGTTTCCTGGTATAGACTTATCTATTGTGACTGTCTCATGTGATTTCTTGCATAATCCAAGATACAGAATTTCTCTGAATTACTTCCTGCATCATGTTCCATAGCTGTGGTTGTTAGCAGAGTTTACAATGTGCAGGGATGAAAAGTCTTGTAAGGTAGTTTGAAAGTTGGCCAAATACTTAAGTCCCCTCACAACCACTATGCACTTCATTTTTAATATAAATTTCTGTAGGTTTAACTTTCAGTGACTGGAGTTTTGTGTACCAGACTGAAGAGACCACTGTTTCTCTGGGATTGTCTCCAAACATCCAGTAGACCAAAATTTTCCCCAAGTTTGTCTTGGTACTTATTTATGAGTCCTTATTTAAAGCTAGTTATGAGCTATCGTAACCTTGCAATGCTTCAAGTTGCTCTAAAATTTTTGTCTTCCAGGAAGTTTATGTATTTAGACTCATGAAAACAGAAATTACTCAGTGCTTGATCACAAACCAATATGTAAAGCAGGGATAGAGTTGCATTCTTGAATGAATCAAGTGAGGTATCTAATTCCAGCTTGGTCACCCAGCATAAGGTTTCATTTCAAATGCCTGATCTGTATCAGGCATTTGTTCATCCATGACAGGCCCATAAATTGATAACCTAATTAAATTATTTATCAAGAGAGTGGAATTCGTGTGTTTTCCTGGATGTACCAACACTGCTCTTTAGACCTTCTGAGGAAATGGCTTGTTCTGGGTAAGAGATTCCAATTTTGAGGACATTAACCCAGAGGAGTGTGGCTCCAGCTGCATCTGGGAGATCATATCTGGTTCCAAAAGGCTGTGACTGTGTCCTGTCACACAGCTCAGTGCAACAGAGGAGAACCTTAGGAGTATCCAAATGCAGGTAGTTAATGAGCTGAGTTTTAACTTTGCATCTGTTTTCCAAATTCAGTAGCTGTTTTCTTAAATTCTTGAAATTCAGTCAAATAAATATGATTTTTCTTCTTGCCTAAATCTCAGCTGGTACTGAGAGTGATTCCAGGATATTGTAGAAAATTGAACGCTTCGGTATGGACAAACTGAATGAAGGTATATTGAGCCATTCCAAAAATTTCTTAAACCCAGCCTTGCAGATTGCACAGTTGTTTCTGGTTTTGCTAAAAGGATTACCTTGGGATTGATTAGCTTGAGATTTATTACACTGAATTCCAAATAATCACACTTGTTTTGTATTTAACAGCCTCCATGGTGTATTCTAGGGCTACAGAAAGAGAATATGATATTTATGACATATGACAAGTTAAACTTGTACCTTTAACACTGTAAAATTGATATCGATGATGATAAAAATCATTCCTTCCTTTGCTATAATACAGAGTCCTTGGACCTTAATACAGAGGGTCTTTCTGCTCCACTAATATTCTTGCAAATCTGCCCTGAACACCAAATCTGCATGTCTCTCAGAATCAGCTGCAACAAGTCAAATGCAAGTCATCTAATCTCCTTAAACCTATGTGCTATTTTTCCATTCCTCCTAATAAGAATTATTTTAATTTAGTATGTTCATAGTATTCACATACCTTCTAAATTTCTCTGAGTCATTATTACCTCTGAAATAATCAGGTTTTTTATATGATTTTGTTTCTTTCTTCCTTACATTTGCCCATGCAAAAATTTTAAATCTGGAAAGCTGATTTTTTGTGTTGATTTTTTACACTAACTAGACAGCTATTGTAAGTGACACCCAGTATCAGGCATTTCTGTTACATTTTAAAGCTTTTAAATAGTTTTTCTACTCTTAAATGCAAAAGAAACCTAAAGTAACTGCATCTTCAATAAATTGAACTGGGAGCCAGGAAGGTGGCTGGCATTAATGTAGGCTAATTCTTTGAGGAGAATGTCTGACTCGAGTCATCTAAATGTAAGTGACACAGTAATATTAAACAAGAGATAACAACCTCCCAAATGCCTTTTAGAAGCAGAGAACACCCTGGAGATACTTCATAGCATTTGCTTACTTTAAATCATTGTCAACCAGCTGTCCTCCCAGCTTAAACCAATCCAAATATACGTCTAATAGTTCATAATGAGGTATTAGTGGGTATTTACTTTCCAGGACTCTCCTAATCTCATGTCACACCAATTTGTAACATAAGAGAGAGTCTACAAGAATGAAATGTACGATCACAGACCACTTCGTTTTCACCAATTAGCAACCAACACCAGAATTAGACCTTAACATGACTCGTGTCTGATGTTAGCCTGTCCTGGCATTATTTTGCTTGAGCTTTACAGTGGCAGGAAACCTGCTGAACATGTTCCTAAGTTTTGCTGAAGATATGTCATGCTCTTAGAAAGGATATGATATAAACACATCTTTCCTGCTTCTGCCTGCATTACCTTGCACCTCGCCTATCATCTGGTCCAAAGCCACAGCAAAGCCTTTCCCATGGCATTTATACAGCTCAAATCTGGATCCATACAGATGCTTTGTACCTGAGGCATTCTGTGACCACTTGCTTGTGCAGCTGCATAATTGGGTGTCTTCTCCATGAGCCATTTATCTCTTGTTGAACCTGGGATTTCTAATGAGCTGTCGTTGATAGAGTAAATAAACCCAGGTATTTTCTGTGACTCACCAACAGCACTGAGATTGTTTATTTTTATTAGGGGGATCAGCAAATATCTTAGACAGCTAGAGGACACATGAGATAATTTTAGTTAAGAACATTCTAATGCCCTGTTTGACATCAGGTTTTTCTGCAGCGCCAAAAACCAAATCACACTCAGCCCTGAAGTAACATCATCCCATCTGACACAACAACTACTCAACTGTGTTCATTTCTGTATTATGCTGAGATCAAAGCTGCACAGACATTCACAGCAGGGCTTCAAACAATTTTCTGAGAATACCCTAGCATGCTGTCCATAAATGGAGGAAACTTCCTTTCAGCTGCACATTATTTTCAGCTTCCCTAATTCAAAAGTAGCCCCTTATATGTTTCATAATGCTAAGAGCTTAAAGGAATGGCTAAGTGAGCCAGGACCCTGAATCCTGTTGGCTTTCAATGGAATTCCATATCTAAAAGGCCTCTGATTACCTACATCTGCTTTTGTACCAGGGGAGTTAGGCCACTGGTATCACTGCTGCCCTTTGTTGCACATGTGGGTACAAAATGCTCTGCAGTTCCAGGACCTTCATTGCCAGAAATGTTTGAATAATGCAGTCGTCACTACATTATCTGAAGGTCTTATAACATAGTATCCCCTTAACACAGTATTCCTGGCTATTGTACTACAACGATGGTGAAAGGAGAGAGATTTAACTGAATAGGTGTAGCAAGAGTGCCCCGCCTGCGTTAGATCCAGGGAGGGCCAGAGCAGGTCAGATAAAGCTGACTTCAAATATTAGCTCCACCGATTTCCCTACTTTTCTTTAGACAGACACTAAGCCTTTGGTGAGTGGCTATAGTGATTAGATGCTCAGCAGTTCCTGACATAAATTAGGAGAGATCCACATGTGACAGAACCTCATGGTCAGACTTTTCTACCACAGCAGCCTGGTGACCATCCTGTGCTGCTCCCTTCCTCCCCATACCCCCTACACCCTTTTTTTTTTCTCTTTTTCCTGAAGAAGTAACTTTTTTCTTTCAAGTACAGAATGAAGGCCGAACGAGGCTGACAGCCTTATTCTCTGAATGTCTGAGGGCATGTGAAGCAGGGATAGAATGGGGGAAAGGTAGCCAAAGGAGATTGTGTCTTGTATTTAAACGCTGAAGGTTAGAGCAGTCTCACCAAGTGGCCTTTGGAAGCAAGGATTACTCATTACACAGGGCTGTCTTGCTGCAGAATTTTCATCTTTCAAGCAGACCTTGTACAATGCAAATGTGCCTACTTACACTGCTCAGGAGGTATAAAGACTTCAGTGGAAAGGAGGATGAATCCCCTGACTATTTGTCACAGGAGTACACAGTCTGTTAAAACCATCCAACTGCTGACAGCACAAGAGAAAGTCCAAGTTGATCTCTTGTGCAACAACCTAAAACTTACACCAGGTCAGTGTATTTCACAGTGTGATCTCTGTTTCAGCCATAGCAAAGCATTTATGTTGATCAGGATGATTTCTACTATTTCGATGTTAGCATAATTCTTGCATAAGGGTCCACAATCAAACCCAGAGCATAAGATGCTGTGGAAAACATTTTGAATTGTGGCTTGTCATCCCACAAAGTAATCAATAATGTAACATTTCCTACTGTTGATTTACCCTGGCCCCAAATCATCACTAACATAGACAGGTGGGATCTCACCATCATAAAACACAATGTGAAGACTCTGGCAACCTATCCACTTAAGAAGGAATGTGAACATTTTAGCAGACCCCGTTTTATATTTGATGCAAGGTGCAAAGTGTTAAAGAATGTATTTTTCTTAAGAAATTCTTATGTGTTTCCTTGCCATTAAGGGTAGGTCATCACACTAAGTACTTGTCTTAGTTAAATACTTAGTTAAATACATGGCAGAACAGAGCTGTCCCATCAGTGTGGGTATGACTGCTTAAATTATGAAGGATCCTGAAGTGGCTGCCTCCCAAAGGCCAGGAGCAGCACTGTCTGGAAGAAGGTGCAAGGCAGAAGTGTCCTTGAGGAGCCCAGCTACCAGTAGTGGCACTGAATAATCTTCAGGAGTTTTATATCACAAAGTCCATGAGGCTGGTTGTATCCAACAATCCCCAGTGAGCACAGACAGCACGAGCTCTCCAGGCTCTGTGCACCCATCTGCACCAGAATAATAAACAGGGCTGCTGCAAACAAAATCTGTATGAGCAGACAACTTTGTCTTGTCAGTACTGGAGAGGAAACGTTGCCAGTCCATAAAGATTTTGCTAAAATCATTTAGAATTTTGCATCACAGAATCATAGAATGATTTGGGTTGGAAGGGATCATCTAGTTCCAAGCCCAACGCCATGGTCAGGGACCCTTCCATTACTCTGGGTTGCTCAATGCCCCATCCAACCTGACATGCTTCATTTAAAATCCCATCAGAAACATCACTTGCCCTACACCCAAAGAATGTGTCATACTACAAGATCCTTAAAGAAATCAAATGATGGTCTAAAACTAATTTAAAAATATCAGAAAATTATTCATGACTATTTATATTTTATATGGCTGAACTGAGTGGAAAATTGTTGAGGTTTTGCTCCTAAATCACATAAATTTTGCTCAGTCCCTGAGTTTTGTTGCTTGATTCACTATTCTGGAATCCATCCAAGCCATAGGTCAGGAAAAGCTGACACCGTGGGATGTCCCACTGAGACAGGCTGCTTTCTGAAAAGCATTCCAGATGAGACAAGATGACCACCTAGTGCCTTCCACAGATTTCAAAGAACAACTAGAAGGAAGACATTTCCTCTCTTTCAGAAAGAAAAAAAAAAAAAAAAAAAAAAAAAAAAAAAAAAAAAAAAAAAAAAAAAAAAAAAAAAAAAAAAAAAAAAAAAAAAAAAGAAGAAGAAAAAGAAAAATAAAAAGAAAAAGAGAAAGAAAAAGGAAAAGAAAAAACAGTTTTAAGCTCTTTTTCTTTCATTCTTAATCTCCAAATGTTGACACTTGTAGAGCCAAGATGCTGCTTCGAGACAGCAACAGCAAATACGAAGTTCAGGCAGCATCCATACAGATGCTATTGTAACTAAAGAGATCTGCACTTGGCAGGCACCAAAACGCCCTTGAAAATCTTGGGAAAACTTTTGGAGGTGGTGTTCTGCAGTAGCGTTGCGATCCTGTGTTTTCACTCAGTAGCCCGCTCACGTTGGGCGCCCGCTTCTCGTTTTGCCTGCGCGTTCTTTCAACAGCGAGGCGGGCGGACGCGGGTGCCCCGGGGCGGCTCAGGCGAGGAGCGGGGCGGCTCAGGCGAGGAGCGGGGCGGCTCAGGCGAGGAGCGGGGCGGCTCAGGCGGAGGCACTCCCTCTCCCTGCGCCCTCCCCGTCCCGCGCAGTGCCCGGCCGGCCGCCCCGTGCCCCTCCCCGGCGGCGGGA
>VZRX01017305.1:0-18718 GCA_013398075.1 Notiomystis cincta | reverse complement strand
ACATGCCAAGATGATCAGAGGGATGGCAGAACTGGGATTGTTCAGCCTGGAAAAGAGAAGCTTCAGGGTGACCTAACTTCCAGTGCCTGAAGGAGCCAACAAGAAAAATGGAGAAAGTCTATTCTCAAGAGCCTGGAGTGACAAGACAAAGGGGAATAGCTTCAAACTAAAACAGAGTAGGTTTAGATTACATATTAGGAAGAAATTTTTCCCTGTGAGAGTGCTGAGTTCCTGGCACAGGTTGCCCAGGGAAGCTGTGGCTGCCCCATCCCTAGAAGTGCTCAAGGACAGGTTGGACAGGGCTTGGCACACCCTGAGATAGCAGAAGGTGTCCCTGCCCATGGTGGGGGCCTGGAACTCGGTGATCTTTAAGGACTCTTCCAGACTTTTCTGTGATTCTATGAAATACAATAATAAATGAATGGGGGACAAGAAATGGAAATCACAGCACCAGGGAGAGAACTGGAATCATGAAAAATAAGCAGCCTAGGGAATTGCACAAGTAAGTCTCATCAATCAAAAGCAACCTGATCTGAAAGGATCAGATGAAGAGTAAAGCAACAGATGTACTCCCTGAATAATAGTAAAATACTTGACAAAAATCTCTCTCAAGACTGCTACTCTCCAACATCAACTCAAATTGGCTTGGACAGAAACACCACGACGTAACCTGAAACCCAATGACTAGTAATAAAATACCAGAAAAGCCTAAAGCAGAAAATAAAAAATAAATAGATAAAAAGATGAGTATTCCCCAGGCTGGGAAACCCTCCAACTGCCACACTGAAAAGTGCTGTGTCAATTTAGACTGATGTTCCCAGAAGTTAAAGCAATAAACAGAAATGGACTGCAAGTCTTGATTAGTGGGATACTGCAAAGATTGAAATAAGTTCTGACACTACTCAGAAACAGAAGCAGAACTGAGTATGTTTGAGATCCACAGAGGACATTTCCAGTTGGTAACACACTTTGCAGATAAACTGCAATGCCAATTGGTACAAAACAGTAATAAGATGACCTAAAGTGATTAAAACCTGGGGGGTTTTTTAAACAGCAAAATAAAGATTCAGTGGGTACCGGGAAGAGACAAATTGCAGTAAAAACTCAAACTGGGAGACACAGAAAAAGAAAAGCATATTTCATTTTAGAGAAAAAATTACAATAAAAATAGCAGGAGTTGGCAGATCAGTTCTGAAGGTAAAACCAAAGAACACACAGCTCTGGAGCAGGCTATGGAGAAGAGGATCTGTATGCTCCACATTAATAAAACTCCTGTAGAAGATGTCCTTCATTCCTGCAAAATGTACATTAAGAAGAGCAATTAAGATAATCCAGAGTTTGTTTCCTACAACCCTCACACACACTCCACTCTCTTTCCAGAGAGCTGTCTCCACTGTCAGCTTCCCTTCTAAAGACCTTGCCCTCTTGTTGCCAGAACAAGGGTAATTAATGCACCAGTCTCCATCATCATGATAGTCAGATAAACATACCATGCTGTGCACAATTTAATACTCACAATTTTTCAAAATATAAATGCCACAAAATCTCACCAATCTCCATTAAGAAGAAGAGATCAAGAAATCAATTACTTAGCTTCTAATTTTCAAGGTCACAAAAAGTCTATAAGAAAAAAAAAGGTAAAAGCTCACACAGACTGAGAGGCTACTTTCTTTTACAAAAATGGTAAGGGAAAAAAAGCAAACGTACAAAAAAAAACCCAACCATATAGTTCTGCACTTTTTTCAAAAGGCAGTAAAATTACTCCTCAGCTTTGCTGATGTCAGTCAAACGTAATCACCAAAACCAAAGGTTGATATTGGTTGTAACCTACTTAAAATTTATGACAATATTTTAAAGAGTTTCCTCATTAGGTCACTGAGAAATAACTAACATTTGCAAAGCATTTCACTGTGCTTTATTACAGCTCCAAGTGCTACTCCAGGGTTCAACTTTGAACACACAGATAGCTTTCAACCAACTTCATGGAAAAACATCACTTACAGTGGGTACAATGCTGGATTAAAGCTGCAATACTTACCAGTCATCCAGCAGAGCTTCAGAGAAGACACAGGAAATTGCACCATTCATTGGGCACCACAGTACCATTTTATTTTTCTGAAGCAATACATTTAATATGTATTTCTTAAAGTTAGAGCATGAAAGGGTTAAATATTTTTTGTCTTCTATTAAAAACACTCTATGTGGCAAGGGTATTAAGTTATTTTGGCATGCTCTCCACATAAAGCAGCTGCTGTAGAGTATGTTTTACTTTATAAAATATCTTTAATCGGCACACTGATTAGTTCTGTCATTTATAATTAAGGAGGTAAATGGCAGGTGCAGCATTAATTAGCAAAACCGAAGCCTTTGTGAAGACATGCAGTCATACCAATTTAATGCTTTCTAGGAACAGAAATGATTGCTAACTGCTTTGTTGTGCCACAAACTTGACTAGGTAAGACTGTGCCAAGAAAGAGGGGCATTTACAAAACATTTACACTTCTGGAGCCTTTACTATCCTGTATTACCAGATTCATTTCTCAAACTCTTTCTTCTGAAGTTAAAAACAGAAAAATATTCAGGAGCAGAAAAGCCACTCACTAAGCTCAGAGTCATTCTCAGAGTCAAATGACGGAGGGACAGGGGCAGAGGTACAGGTCAAGAGACAGGCAAAGTGGTTCTTTTACCTGAAAAGGCTTTTCCAGCCAACAACTAAGAAATTGGCTGGCCCCACATCTGCAGAAATTCCCACATCTATAATTTAAAAACAGAGCAATGTTGCTGCAACCCCCTTCATGAATTTAGGACTGCCAGTCCTACAATTACGCCTCGTAACAATTCTGCAACTTCCATTTGGGTTTTTTGGAGAAGGTCCATAGTCTGTGAGTTAAATTAAATCTCTCCTTCCTTTTAAAACTGGAGAGGTTATTTTGCCTTGAAGGAGTTCTGAAAGGTAGCTGTACAGCTATTTACAAATCTTCTGAGCATGAAGTCCCACCAGATCCGTAACACTTCCAAAGTGGTAGCCACCCTCAACACCAGTACTGCTAAGTGCTGGGCTTTGGGCTGACCCAAGCCCAGAGTGGTACATCCACCACCTCCATGTCCACCTGTTCTGCAGAGTCTCCAGGCACCACCTCAGCATGCAGCACCACTCATAAAAAGAAGTGCAGTGGTGAGGCTGGAAAAATGACAGTGTTCGTGGTCTCCTTTGTAAGCTTACAGTCAGCTGATCTCCAAGCAAACACTCTCGGACACCACACTGGCTTTGGCCAAACTAAGATTGCAATTTGAATGGAGTCGAGAAGCCCCATTTTTGTATTTCTTCAAGGCAAAACGATTAACCCTTGTGAATGACACAGTAGCCACACTACTTCAAAGGCAACTCGAATTTGTTCTTCAGAAGTGAAGGCACAACAGTTATCGAATGATACATTTAATAATACAGCAGTGGTAAAACTGTAGTAAAGAGTCTTTTGCATTAATTTGAAGAGAATCTATGTGTTTCTGCCTAAATTCACAGATTGCCACATCTGTCTTAAATAGAAAGCAGTATAAACACCTCCACCCTGTGCTATAAACTAGCAGAGCAGCTGCAGATCTCTGTAAGACACCAACCTCTCAAATACCACACAAAGCATTACACTGATTTGTGCTTCACTGATGTTAAATGACTGCTTCTTCAGTGGGCAGATAGTGCCTTCCACGGGCACAGAAGCAAGCACTTCCAAGGCAAACTGTACTAGATAAACTACAGTGGATGGAAGGCATACTCAGCTTGTGTTTTTCTTTCAGTCCTAATTTTAACTTAAAATTGAATCTTCTAGGAAGGAAGATGATCCCTAGCTGTGTGCAGTACCCACTGCCAACCAAGTTACGAAGAGAACCGCTACTGACTCACAGATGAGTTATGCATACATCCTCCTTCTGACAAGCAGAAAAAGTACATGACCACGGCTGAGAGAAAACAAGATTCAAACAGATGGATTCAGGAAGGGTAAGGAGAAGAATTTAGAAAACAACAAAGCTCATTTGTTGTGCTCTGCAGGAAGACACAGTGACAATAAACCACTTTTAACTAGACTTAATTAATTCTGTAAATGGATAGATAACAAGGGCTGCACAAACAAATCAAAAAGGCCACTAGTTATAAACACCACAATACTTTGTCTGAGAAAGCAAAATGAGATGCTGGAATTTCAATAATATTTTTAAGCTTTTTTAGATTAGGCACAATCAGTGTGGGTATGAAACAGCTGTTTAAAACTAGAAGAAGAGTATTTAAGGATAGGAAAAAACTTTGTCTATAAGTGGGAACAAGCACCAAGTGGGAACCGATTTCAGAGAGTACACATGGAAGGGTTACAGAACCTGCCCTGCCAGACAGGTGCAGCTCACAGCTGAACTATTTCAGAGAGTAGTATGGAGTATGGCATATTTTTATGCCACCACAATTTCAGTCCCCATACAGGTCTGAGACAGTGATACTCATATAAATTCTCTGAGAAGATAGCAGCCATGCCCTGCCATACGGTCTGGCACAGTTCAGCACATGGGATCAGTTACAACTGTTTTCCTTTTCCCAAAATTAGCATCAAAATGTAAGTGATAGCTTCAATTAGAAGTAAAGCAGCTTGTCAAAAGATTAAATTAGAAGCAATCCAATGTTCCAAGACAATGCAGATGATACAAAAATTTACAGTTTGGCAGAGGGTATAAATACAATTAAGACTGAGAAAATAAATGACCATATAAATAAATCAATTCCTCCACCACTATGGCACTGTGCAGTATTTACTACCAAGGTGAATGGAGAGATGTTTATGGTATACTCATTGAATAGCATTAAAATCACATTTCTCTGTCTGTGAGTTCATTAAAAAAAAACAACAAAACAACTATCAGAGGCTAAACTACCTTATGCCATTCAAAAAGCTTCATTAGCTAAGGCTGCTGCAAACTGGCAAAGCAGCTTGAAAAAGCCTGTTCTATTATTTAACTTGCTTGGGCTTAACTCAAGATACTGACTTTTCTTTACAGTTCACCTTCCTCTCCGTGACACCATGAGATTTATGGGTTCCAATTCTAGGGGTATTGTGTTCCAAATACTGGTGGATCGTTCCATATCACATGATCAATATCAACTGATCTTGCTTTGTGTCTCTGTTTCTATATCTCACTCTATGTACATATCATTTCCACAGCATAATTGGGTCTGATTAAATGACACAACACTGGAGCTCTACAGACAGTCACGTGATATGAAGCACTCGGAACGCAGTTAAAAGACAGGTCTTACTTTCCCATCCAAACAGCATAGCTTTCAGGGAGTTGTGGAACAAAAAGCATAGATCTTCCAGTATCAACATCTACTGCTCCAAAGCAGCCTGCTTCAGTTACTCCAAAAGTCCAGTGAAAGTAAGATTCCTAGGTTAAAACAAAATATATTCTTAGAATAAAGACCTCATTTCTACGAGCTCTAAAAATACACTACAGTACATATTAATTCCTATTTCCACACATCTGGAAGTGGTCTCTCTTGCTTTTGGAGAGGGTTTTTGAAGTAGTTTAGGTCTAAACCTCTTCAGACTGGTTAGTTTTAGGTTATAATCATAGAAATCCCTTTGTTAGCAACTGGAAAGGATCAGAGATTAATAAGGTACCATAAACAGGTTAACTCAGCACAATAAACATACTCTACACATTAAAATACATTCTTCCAATCTAGAATTAGGGATTGTATTATCAGGGAGAAACAATCAAGTCATAAGAGACAAGGCAAAAGCAGAGTGCAACTTCATTGGGTTGTGAAGGCAGTGCTTCCCTAGAGAAGAGGAAGCTGCCTTAGGAACAGCCCTTAGCCAAGAGCTATTTTAAGAACAAGCAAGCAAGCAAAGAAACACCTAACCAGAAGGGATTTAATCTTGGTAAGGACAGATGTATGCGCCAGTGCCCCGAACCGTGCATCTCCTCTAAACCCAGACTAAGAACTACACTAAGATATATGCCATCTAAATTAGTATTTACTGGGTTTGTTCCTTCATAACATACAACAGCTCAATTAAATTCACAAAACAAAGTGCTGCAGAAACCATGCAGGGTATGGGATATGCATAACTTCAGTTCTTTTGCATCAACATCCCCAGAACTAGTTAAGTCCTATTTGTGACAGAAGAACACATGGGTACTTAAGGAAGAGTCTACTTTAAGAAGACAAATATTGTAAATTCCAAGATATTTGTTTTATAAAACTAGAAAATATACTTTTCTATTAATAAATTCATTTTAGGTCCACTGTAAAGTGTTTTATTACATACAAAAGGTTGTTTTTGAGGTTGCCGACAAGACTAAAAAGATGAAGAAATATTCCACTGCTGTCTTCAAGATTAGATTCAAACACTGATGAGCAGGAAGGCCTTGAACAGATTTCGGCCCTTTAAACCAGGTAATGAACCTGCACTGAAAGTGAGAGCAACTCAAAGCTGAAGAAGCAATGTTATAAGGAAGCCAATTTATTTAAGTGAAGCAAGACAATGCACATCTGAGACATAAAGGGAAAATAATTGAAAATCATTTAAAAATTCATGCAGTTGAAGAGAGTTTCTTAATTTGAAGTTTTGATTCAGCTCTTACCTGGCGAAACACAATACCAGTATCAGTACAGTATCTCTGGGTTTCTTCTCCACCCTGCAGCAGAACAACTGAATTCTTCTGGACATCCTTATGCTGTCTCAGGCGTTCACACAGTCGTCTTCTGTTCAAGGCAAAGAGTGCTACAGGCACTTTCAAAGTCTCATTGCCCAGCCAAAAGGAGGGTCTGGAAGAGATTTTTTCAATTGACAATTAATGGCAAAGACAGTGCTTAGCACAATTTAGATGCACAGTGTTCTTTAGTTTAGTTCAACTCCACTAACAAGAGGCTCATCACTTGCAAGGGAAGAGATATTGTACACACACATCACTCTCAAGCAATCATCAAACACTGCTCACACAAGCACCAAAGGAAAAAGATGGCAACAGCAGCTGCAGCCCACAGCACATGACTCTTTACATCCCTTTGGGTAATGCAACACAAAGTGACTACAGCTCATGTCAGCTGAGGAGAGGCAAAGCACGAGGGAAGAAGATTCTTTCTGAGTTGCTGAAAACAGAAGTGGAAGTTTACATTTAGTCAAGTACTTCAGCGAGTCCTGGGAAACCTTCAGTAGCTGAAACAGGGAGTGGAGAGAAAAGATGATGGAGACACAGGACAATGGCATTTCCCATACTCACACAGGACCTGCAAATCTCTTTTCTATGTATGTATGTTTATTCTTGCATGCACACAAGCAGTTTCAGCAGGTGACAAAACTCAAATACGTGGCCACAGGAGCATGTATTGGGTACCACCGCTTGTCCCTCAGGCAGCACAAATGTGCTGAAACAGCCCAGAAAGTTTTTGAAAGACTCTGCTCAGCAGAGCTGCAACTGTGAGGATACAGTTTAAAAGCAGAGAGCTCGCTGTTATTAAGTACTTTTAGATGTTGCAAGTACTTCAAGAATACGTGCCTGATTCATGCCCATTTGTTCCAGGTCCATAAGTGCATTTTTTGGAGCTTTACCAGTAGAAACACTACAACTTTTGTAGGATCTGGAGCAGAGGGAGGAGTTTAGCCAGATGATACCAGAAGAATCTAGGGCATTTTTTATGCTTAATATAGCAAAGCTGTGCTTTGGAGCTTCAGTACTAGAGATGATCAATAAAATTAATCCATAAAATCCTATGATTTAAGTCAAATTTGTCCCTCCACCTCAGCTTCTCCAAGCTGACTGGATGGTCACTTTCTATCAGCTATGCTTCACAGGAGATGCCTGAAAGGTGCAGGTAACTCGTTACTATGTTAAGATGACAAGAAATGAACTAACCACCAAAGGACCTAACCTTAGAGGAGCAAAGCTCCACATCATAATTATTATATAGCTTTCACAGGCAATCTGAAAGGTAACCTTTGATTTATTGCTGCATAACCTCCTAAAAGACTTTATCAACCTCAGAAATGTAAACCCTATAATTTCCTACTGCAGCCACAGCATAAAAGAGCAAATAAAGTATTTTATTCTACTTGCTTATAACTACTCGATATAACAGCCTAAGTCATTTTAGAAGGTAAAAGACTGCTCTTGCTAATCCAATTTTCAAACTATCTGCTTACAAGTTCAGGTGATGGTGCACAAAACCCAAATGTGTTTATTTTTATTCCTTCCCACACACCTGACAACCCAGCACCAAGGCAGGTAATCACCACAAGGGCTGCAGATTACCTATTGCAGCATATCAGCACAGCCTGGAAGCACAGCATAAGCTTTTGTTTTGGGGTAATCATGCCTGTAGGAAGAAGGAAACAAGTTTATACAATCCTAGCAAAAGCTACTGAAAGTTTTAAGTCAGATAGTGAACCTTAAACTAAAAATAGGCAAGGTTTTCCAGGTAGAAAGCTATGGCTCAGTAATTCAGCAATGCACAAGAGGCTGAAAACTGTTCTCCAGGCATGATTGTCCCTCGGTATAAGAACATGCAAGGGCCTGGAAATCATATGCTCACCTTAAGGGACATTCTAAAAAGGGAGGAGAGAACATCATCAGACACCCTTATACCATATGTTACTCTCAGATCTTTGTATCTGCTGATAAAAAAAAACACAGGTATAGGTTGTAGCACAGCCTGTCTCACATTTTGCTTCAAAGGAAGGAAAAAAGTCACCTTCATTGCAATTTTACTCGCTTCAAAAATTTGGGGATCTTTTCTTGTGATTTAAAAAAAAAAAAAAAAAAGAGAGCGAGAAAGAGAGAGAACTCTGACCTCTCTCCTCCAGACCTATTCCTACACCCTGGAGTTCACAGGAAGCTGCTACAAAGGCACGTTTTTGTCTCCCTTAAGTTTACTATTGATGCTTTTATTACACTCAAAACTTTTAACAATCCAAATGAGACTCAAGGAGAAATAATTACATCAGACAGCAATTTCTACCAGTAGTTTTACCAAGTCACTTTAAGTGTGCCTTTTACTGGGATCTTAAAGCTAAAGCTAAAATGCATTCTAGTGCAAAATGATAGTTCTTCTGCACATTTTCTCTAAGTGGAAGCATGTTCTTCCTTGGACATAACAGATCCCACTTTTCTTGTCTGAATATGATGCCACAATATTAATCCACAGCAGAGTGTGGCCTCTGCAGTTGTTTTAGAGCAGCACAGTTTCTTTAGGGGCATGGCCTTGGTCTCTGTTTTAAGGCTGCTGTAGAAATCACAACAGCTGAGCATGCTGGACCCTTTGACAAGGGCTGCAGGACCCAAGGGCTGGGCTGAGTGCTGCTGCAAATCCTCTCTGTTCTCAGGTTCTCTGCTGAGCACCCATGTTAATTCATACCTCAGGCAGCATGAGCTTGCCAGGCAATACACCTCACAACAGGAATTCTGCAGAGAAAACCAGCTAGGTTTTAGAGAGGATATTCAACTTAGAGGGGTTTGCTTCCTCCACAGATCTTGTTCTCTTTTTTCACCTGCAAGCACCCAGATACCAAACTGAAGGCACCCCCATGGATGGACTGACAGCAAGGCAGAGCACCCACAGGTGCTGCTTTGCCTGCAGAGATTCAGTCACTTGGCACACATGAGCCATGCATGAGCTTTCCAGGGCTAACACAAAGAGCTCTTTTCAGAGACAATACTTACAGGGGAATTTAAGTCTTACAAAAAGGCTGTATACCTGGCTTTCCATGGCAAATTAAAACTGGGAAAGAGAACTCTCACAGCACTCAAGATCACAAGAAAAAAACGTCACACATTCGACTGGCTGTTCAACCACTTGTAGCAAATTACCCATATGTAACTGCCTCACACGTGTATCAACCCTACAAATACACATACAATTCCAGTGCAAGCAGTGTAAAACTATGGTATTTGCCTTGGAGCAAAACTTACACAAAATCCTCTCTGGAGAAAAAAACTACAAGCTTTTCATTTTGGTCCATGATCTCTAAACCCTCAGTCATATCCCACAAGACACACAAATCTCAGAATCATAGAATGGGTTGGGTTGGAACAGACCTTAAGGATCATCTCATCCCTAGTCCCTGTCATGGGCAAGGACACCTCCCACTAGACCAGGCTGCTCAAGGCTACTCAAACCTAAACACTGCCAGTGCTGGGGAATCCACAACCTCCCTGGGCAACCTGTTCCAGTATCTTACCACTCTTACAGTTAAGAATTTCTTCCCAATATCCAGCCTAAATTTCTCCTCTTTCAGTTTCTACCCATTACCCCTTGCCCTATCACTACAGTTCTGATGAACACTCATTCTCCAGTCATCCTGTAGCCCCTTCAGATCCTGGAAGGTGCTGTGAGTCTCCATACAACCTTCTCTTCTCCAGGCTGAACAGCCCCAATTTTCTCAGCTTGTCTTCTTAGAAGAGGCACTTCAGTGCTCTGATCAACTTTGTGGCGTCCTCTGGACTCACTTCAGCAGAGTTACCAGAACTGAATAAATACAACACATTGGCTGGTCCTTCAAGGTTGGTTTCTTCTATTAGCACAAGGACTCCAGCACCTCCAGCCACAAACTCAACACAAAACTCTCATGTGAAGTTATACATTTGATACACTGCATTTGATACAAGCACTGCCGTGTGGTGCACGCCTCTTTAAAGCTATGAAAGCTTCTGCAAATAAACCTTAGCCAGTGTCAAAAGTGGATACTTGCAAAAACAAAACAGGACAAGAGAAGCTCAGTTCCCCTGTTTTCTCCAGTCTGGTACCAGCATTCAACCACTGCTCAGTCTGGTAAAGGCTTCCCACAGCAGCTGACAGTTTCCTGCTGGCTCTTACATACAATTTTTATGATCACTTAGGCCCAAGCTCACAGATGAGCTCTTTTATTTTATTGTACTGCAAGTGAAATACAGCTAGGAACATTAAACTACATCTGTTTCTTTAAAGGATAGTTTTCTTTTGCCTGGAGCTCCTGATTTTCGATGCTTATTTCAGAAGTTTTATATTTTCAGAGAGCATATATTTGGGCACTATGTGATGCATCTAACATTTTGCATTTTTTGTAAAGCAACCAGCAGAACACACTGGTAACCAAAAATCCTATTTTATTTCTGGTTTTCTTATCATTTTTCAGTTAACCTTTTATACTTTTTTTTTTTTAGCAGAAAATTCATGGACTGCCATTTCTGTTCTACTGAGATCCCACAGAGAGGATACAGATTTCAATGAAGATGAGAAACCACTGAAACTACTTTTCAGTAAATTATCACTTGTTTGTTGACTGAGTCTTTTTTATTTGTTTGTTTTGAGCAACAGATTCATCAACATCAGCCTGAAGCCTAAACAATTTTCAATGCTGTTTCCACATCCCATATGTGGAGTGCAAGAGGCCCATGCTAACAGCAGCACAAGGAAAAAGGCAATGCAACCAAGCAGCAACTACGGCTGTTCAGGGTACAAAACTGGTATTTTCTTCACGTGGTATTTTTCTTCAGTGCTCCTCGTAAAGCTGACATCTCCAAGTCCTGGCGCCGCTCCACGTCCTTCCTCCCAGCCCAGGCCGGGTGGCCCCAGGGCGCCGGGCAGGTGCTCCCGGGGCAGGGAACGCCCGGACACTGCTGGGGACAGCAGGGCCGGAGGGGATCCACAGGGTCACTGCCAAGCCCCAGCCTGACCCTTGTTTGGTAACTGTGGAAACTTCCCCCTTCGTTTGATACAGTTATAATAGCACCGTCTTACAGCACTGGAAGAAATGGCTGAATTTTGCTATAACATGTGGGAGAACCCGCGTGCCATGTAATACAAGCCACCTTTAAGCATCACTTCCAAACCTCAGACAACTCAAAGGATAACCCACGGCTGGGCACGAGGCACTGCGAGCCGACCCGGCCGTGGGACCCTTCACAGTTCTCTCACCGCCCCGCGCAAATCCTTTCGAGGAACCCCGGGTCCAGCGCACGCAGNTCACGGCCGCGCCGCCCTCACGGCCGCGCCGCCCTCACGGCCGCGCCGCCCTCACGGCCGCGGCGCCGTTGCGCTGTTCCGCCACACGCCCGGCTGCCCTCAAGGTCGGACTGCTCCATCACATGCCGGGCTGCCCTCACGGTCGGACTGCTCCGCCACAGGCCGGGCTGGCACGGCACCGAGACCCCCCGACCGCGGGGGTTGTCGTCTTGTAGACCCTCTGCGGCTGCCCCGGCCCTCTCCGGGCGTGCGGGCTTGTAAGGAACAATTCCAGGCCTCGAAGCCAGTATAAGATAACGTAAATACAACCTTTCACGGGGATTGCTGCCCTACCACTGACCTCTCCCAAATAAATGGTTGCTCAGAAATCCACTTCATGTGCATTTCGGCTCTAATACTTGGAAGAGATGTTTTCCACCTGCATTTTGAAGCGGAGAAGGTGTTTAACTGTAGCCTTGGGGCATGGTGTGCTGGAGCCATTGCCAGCTCTTGGGCTTCTCCCACTCTGCTGTTGTTTTCCTATTCACAATGATTTCATCAGAATTCAAAATCATTCATTCTTGACTCAAAATTACTTGTTCTTGCGTCAAAATTATAGCTCAAGAAACTTATCAGTCGAGGGTTCACATGTCAAGCAACTCAATGCAGTTGCAAAAGCGAATACCCAGGAGCATGAAACACCATATGAGGAACGAGAGATGGGAGCTCTGCTCGGTGACCTGAATACAGGGTCTGCTGCTGTGTGCAGCAACAGAACAGCGATAAATGCAGCTCTGGGCGGGCAGGTAACCCTCCTTGCCTGGGAAGGAAGTGTGAGTCCTTTCTCTGAGGCTGCTCAGTAATGCCACTGCTCTGTTGCTCTGGCACTGATCTCAAAAGAAAATACCATGATACCTGAAATACTTGGCTGCTGCACATGGAGTGTCTGCTTCCACCACAAACGCTGGGGAAAGAGAGGAATTCAGGGCAGTGAGAAGGCAGAGTCTGACCATAAAATACATGGAGCTTAAAGTTCCTGTGTGTTACGAAAAATCAGTGCACTGTTACTAAGACACATGCCCAATTAAACCCCTTTTTCTCATTTGATCATATTGTCCTCTAGAAACTGCAAGAAAACTGCAGCTACTCTGGCTCTGGAGTGGTGTGTGAGAGCTGCAGGGCTGTCAGATTTCAGGAAGTCTGGATAGGAGCAAGTAAATTGATAAAACTAGAAAAGTTAAGCAGTCATTCTCTAGGTCTTTATGTTTTTATGTCCGAGAATCAGAGACCTTTAGTACAAGATATATAATGAAAAGTTTCTTTCAGGTACTGCACATTTGACAAGTAACAATACTTATTTTGGGGTCCAGATTCATGGATAAAGCCCATTTTAGAAATAATTGATAAGTTGTTGAATTTCAAGAAACTTTCCTTAGTTTTTGCAGACTGAAAAAAAAAAAATAAATAATGTGAACTGTAGTGAAATATTTTACTGCTTTCAGTCCCCTGGAGAGGCTCCCTTCTGCTTAGGTTCCAGCAGAACCACTGGGAGGAGGCAGGGAAACTCACTGTGCTTTTCCTTCTCCTCTCAGGACTAGAGAGAAAAGACTAAAGCCTTCAAGGCACTCTTCCAAATGCTGTCATTAGTGGCTTTGGGCATTCATCCTTCCCTGCTCCCCTTTGCCTACTCCTACACTTGCCCTCTGTAGAGTAAAGTATTGCAGTACCTACTCTCTAAAATGGGTTTTCTGGGTCTCTGTCATGTTTATTTTAATTTCATTTTGATCATTTTACCTGCCTTCCAAAAACAATCACCACATTTAGAAGTTACATGCAGTGTATTAAATCTCAGCAGGAAATAATACTACATTCTTTAGGGGGAAAAAAATGTTATTACCTGAAATACCCTGTTCTTCTGTCTCAGGATTTGAAGGAATGGAACTCATACACTGTGCACAACTGAAACTCATTTGCAAGGTAACTGTACTGGAAATGCCAGCCACAGGAATGACACTGGCTGCCAGACTGGGAGCCAGCCCAGCCTTATTGCACACACGGACAATTCTGATTCTCTCCATGCTGCAATTGACTCTGCAACTGAGAGAAGTAAACCTTAATATCTGAGAGGCTGAGTTTAGAACACTTCCCTCTACACCAAGGTTTGACTGACCATTACTGTCACTTATGTCCCAGTAGGACTCTCTCCGTGATCAAGAACATCCTCTCTCATGCTGAAGGCCTGACTTTGCAATTCAGGCAGCTTCAAAATTCCCACTGTAGCAGTTTGGATGTACAAGAGATGCAAGACCACAACATGTGATGGGATCCTGCACTAGCTCTCTGTATTTTAGCTGTTCGTACTGTTGTCCAGGTAGGATCTTAGAGTTCAGCACCATCAGTGCTGATTGCTTCTATTATCTCAGCTGAAAAGAAATAATGTTAAGTTAATAAACTTCCTTTTATTACATGAAAATTACATAGCAATTGCTCCTGGTTTTAGAGTACAATAGATGAAAATCCAAAGTTAGCAAGGGCAGATGCAGTCCAAATATGAACTAGGGGAAAAGGAAGGACCCTGCAGCTGTAGTCACAGCATGTGCTTGGGGAGCAACACCTCTCCTTCTGCCTCCAGCCTAGAGTGGTGTCAACTGCTGGAGCTGAATACTCTCTGACTGCTGCAGTGTCTGAACTTCTCTCCTGCTTTGGGAAAATGCAGTTGTTGAGAGACCAAATCCTCTGAGACTGCTGTGCAGGATCACAGAGCCACACTGAGAACAAGGTACCACAGTAGGAAGTCTCGAGCTGCCAATACCATGACATGAAGTGGGGAACAGGGTCTCATACTCAGTGACTAAGGTCACCCTCCCTAGTAAATCCCTACCTGATATATGATTTCAATACAAGTTTCAACTGAGTTTCTAAATATCTAGAAAGCTTCTATATCATATGTGCTACCACAAAAACAGAAATAATGGGAAATGCTGATTTATCAGCACAGGATTTTTTTCAAGTTCATCTTGGTTTTCTGCTGATTATTCCTCCAAAATTTTGCATTTAGAACATTGCTGGCTGAAATACTCTGTGACCTTCTTCACTTGGATGGGGGAGCACTGGCTAGGCAAGGAACAACAGACAGATTTTGTACATATTTGAGTCAAAGTCTTTCATACATTGTAGTATCAGCTGTTAGTCCAAAGTAATTATACGGACTGCTATGTTAAAATGTGTTCATACTGTAAGTTTTTTTAATAGAATCATTCTACAGGGACCCCTACTGCCTTTGTTTGATATAATGGCCGTAAGTCTTTAATGTGGAATTAAGATTACGAGGTCCCTTCAAAGCAACAGATTGAACAAAAGCATGTGCCTTTGGCATTTTCATCATGAAACAATTTTGAGTAAATTTTCCCTCAAGCACTAGATGTATACTGCTGTATTGATCTTTTGGATCTTGAAATAAAAGTGTGATTTTCCCAAAGCCTGCTTGAACTAAATTATTATAAAAGACAAGAAAGGTGAAGCATTACATTGCCTCATTACTCTCACCATTGACTTTCAGTTAAGAGTAAGAAAATCCAGTATATTCAAAATGTGCCCACCAAGGATCACACAGTCTTAAGGTAGTTCCTCCAGCTATTGTTTGATCTTCACAAAAATAAATAATTTTGGAGGCTTTTTATTTTTAGATTCATTAGTAGACTGTAATTGTTTCATTTAAATCAATCTGCCCACCAGTGTTTATAAGTTGCTGCCACAGAAACTACCATCTCATCAAAATGTATTAAAGCAGCACTATCAAAACTGCTTCAAAGGCTTCCTTTTTTAGAGGTTTGGGTTCTCAGGGTTTTTTAAGAATTAGTGGCAAATGTGATGTTCTCTGTAATGCTCCTCTAGTATCTCTGACAGCTTGAAAGAATCAATTTTTGTATATTGCAACATATTGGTTTGCGTCAATAAAAGGGAACTTCTCAATGATTTTTCAGTCTGTTTGCTCATATATTATGTTTTTTGTTAACCCACAGGCCAGAAAGGCACTGTTTATGTCTGTCTGTGTGTCCTTTGCCTAGCGGCCCAGCACCATGACTCCTTTTTGGTTTTCCAGGAGTTGGGTGTACTAGAACTGCATTAAAAATGTGACATGAGTGCAGTTCAGTCATGGCTAATTGCCAGGTATAAGAGATAAACCACTATCCTGTATCTCCTTTTTAATAATCTTAGGTAGTATGATAGATGAATATTTTTGTTTATTCTAAATAAGTTTCCATGAACATACTGTAGTGAAATTTTGCAGCAGTGGGTTTGGGACATGAATGTAGTCAGTATCACTGAGGCCTTTATCCCAACAGCATCACCAAAGTTACAGCAGACACCACATCTGAGAACAAAATTACTTCACATTACTCACGATCTATTTCTTCAGCATTTCTCACTTTCAAAAGTGTAGCCTCTTTCTACAACGAGAAGTGGCTCCCTGGCAGTATTTTGAAGGGCACAACCGAAGGGGCTTTGCACCACCTTCTACAGCAGAAGCTTGGGAAGAGGCTGATGAAGCTACTGTACTGTGTTACAGAAAATTTGTCTAGCCTGCACATATGAACATATGCAGTCTGTACCATGGGAAAGCATCACTTCTCTTGCAAGTTCCTGTGGTACCTTGAACTTACCTGAACCCTTGCAATATATTGTACAGTTTTAATACAGAACATGTTTACAAGCTTATTTTTTCTTTCATTAGTGTCTGCATAATATACTCTCCACCCAGTGGATAACAAATCCCCAAACAAGCTTATAATAGACATATATAAATATTTTCTCAAAAGATTAATGCCTTCAAGTTTTTGCAGATTATGATCCATATCTTCACACCAATTTTCAGATTTCCCACTTTTTTGGTAAGAAAATCCTCTTTTATTATTGTTTATCTGGAATGTATTTTCCACTCTGAAATCTTACAATAAAATTGTAAGCCCTTGGTTTATCAAGATCTGTATTTTGTTGATGATGAAGAAGTTGCTTTCTCTTACTCAGACATACCAGAATTATCTCGAATGAGTTCTTTCAGGCTTTGCATGGGAAGCATTTCTTCTTCTGCTTGAAACAGTCCTACCCTCCTTGCTAGGAAAGAAAGGTGTGCTTCTGATGCTGCCCTCTAATGCCAGGAACCACTGCCCCTGCAGCTTTTCCTTTCTTGTGCTGCTCTGCAGAGTGGCAAGAGTCGGTCTAGGGAATGACAGCAAGGCTGCCATGGAGCCACGTCTCCCACCGCACAAACTGGGCCCTTCCCGGCCAAAAGTCATCAGTGCTCCTGCCCCAGAGGACCTCCCAGCACTGGCCCTCAGTGCCAACTGCAGATGATGAGAAATTACTTCCTTTTCCTGCAAACCACTCATCTAATCCCCTCTGCATCTGACTGGAAATTTAACCCAGCTGTCTCCTGCCTTCAATTTAAACTCCCAAGTGATAAGCAACTGGCCATCAGATTATCTAATCACAGTCTGTGTTCTGGGACATCAGCACTTTTTCTGTTTGGTCAGACCACTTACACTACCCAGTGTCCAAAGCCCCCCTCTCATGAGCCCAGCTTTAACCTGGGAGCTTAGGAAGGACCAGGGGGAGGGTGCAATAACATGTAAGAGCACAGAGAGGATAAAAAACTAGAGCTTGTGAATCAGGGAATTCAATTATCTTTTGAACTGTAAAAAGTGGCTGTTTTACACAACCACTCTCTCTCCTGAAGACATTACACAGCCTGTCTCCAGGCAGTGGAAGCTCTGCCAAAAGCACAAAGTTCACTAAGGATGTTATCCACCTCTTTGCCTTTTAATGAATCAACTGGCTAGCATTTATTTTGAAAACTGGTCTTATTTCTAGGCATTTTTCACAGACTACCAGTTTGATGAGAATGTGACTCAGTTTATTGCAGCTAGCCCTTGTTTGCAGAGTGTTTCTCCAGGGGTACAAGGTGGCACTTCTCTGCACAAGTCACGCTGGCACAGGTATCTACAGAGTGACTTGGATGCATGTGTGAAAATTAGGCTCAGTGAGAGTCAACTTGGGAAACAAAAATAATATCTGCAGTCACCATCTGCCTAGCCTCTAAATTCAAATCTCATTATCTGTTTTTAATTTTGCAGTCATGAATACAGAGGTGATTTTTAGAAAATATTATTTGCTATCTCAAATACCTTTTTTGCTAAACTACCCTTTAGTTCTATACAAGTTTAAGCTTTTGTGAGGGCAGGTTCTCTTGGTTCCCATCAGCAGTGGGAATGCCATTTGTGCAAAGGAGATTCAGAAGGGAAGCTCAAAGAATGTGTGTGGTTGAACTGTGTGTATATGTTTGTGTGTGTTATTTCCAAGCATCCTGTGTTTCAGGTGGCATCTGTCTGCATCCTTGAAAATAAAAAATCTCATACAATTTCCCTGATGTGGTGGTACAGCTGTGCCATTTTTCCTGCCTCAAGCCCTGACAAGCATCCTTGTTTGTTTATATGCAGGGGCCCTGTTTGAACTGTTGCCTGGTGTCCTTGCTTTGTAGGCTGGCAGGAGAGGTTTTGGGAGGTTTGGTTTGGTTTTGTTTTCATTTTCAGAAAAAATGGTAACTTTTTTCGTGTCTGTTACTGTTGACAGCAATAACTTCTCTAGTCCAGGCTGACATCATATGATGGCCAGAGACAAAGGATTCATCTTCAGAAAATTGTGTGGGTTCTCCCTGAGTGCCAGAACTCCTCTGCTCGGGAGAGCGGCCAC
>VZRX01017304.1:5512-55054 GCA_013398075.1 Notiomystis cincta | reverse complement strand
CTACCCGCGGCACATCGTCCTGCTGGAGCGCGACGCCGGCGCCAGCCGTGACTCGTAAGGCCGCTGGTTCCCGTGTCCCGTCCCGTGCGGCGGAGTTGTTGTTGTTGTTGTTCCGCGGAGCTTCCGCGCCCGCCGCTCCGAGGCTCCCGCCGGCCGGGGAAGCCCTGCGGGTTGCGCTGCGCTAATTATAGCCGCTGGTGTCAGCCGCTCCCGGGACTCCCCTCCCTGCCTGCCGGGGCTGCCGAGCGGCTCCTCCCAGGGCTCTTGGGCCGCCTTGGTGAAAGCTGCCAAGCTGAGCCTGTTACTCGAGGGATGTGAAGGAAACGGGGGTGCTCCGGGGCAGCTCCAGCTCCGCTGCCTGTGGCCCTGGAGTAAACCTGAGCACGGCGTTGGTTCCTGGTGGTTGCTGTGTTGCAGCTTGCCCGGAGGCTCAAGATGGGGAGCAAGCCTGTGTGATGCTCTCGCTGTCTGGATGAAGTGCCTGTGGTCTTGCAGCAAGGCCTCTGATGTGGGAAATTGTAGTCTGCAAATCATTTCGGGACAGAGGGTCTGATAGGGGCTAGGCAGACAAGACAGATATTTCTGTCATTCCAGACAAGGTTCCAGGCTATTTCATCTCTCCCCACCGTGGGGAAGAGGTCAGTGGGCACTGAGGTTTAGTGAGCTAACAGGAAACACTTGTTCAGTTTGGTGCACATCTGAGCCAACACATCTCTGGACTTTGACCCACAAGCCCAGGATCACGTTGGTCTCACTTCTGGCTGAGTATGAGCTGACTCTTCCAGCTCCAACCACAGCCTCTCATTTTTATTTTTTCTTTCAACAAAACATCATGCAGTTTTGCAGTCTTGATTGTGTGTCCATGACAAAAGTAATGTGTTCAAAAGGAGGGCCAACAAGTCCTTCTCACATGTCCAGCTGCTTTGCCTTAGGAAGGAAAACCATCAGCTGCTGTGCTGCCATGTAGGCTGGGTGCTGTAGGAGGGGGTCTTTGGAAACCAGCCCAACTGACTGCCAGGTGGGAGAATTTCTGCCTGACAGTTGGATGAAATTAGAAAAGATTAAACCCCTTGCTGCAAAAAACAGGAAACTGAAGTTTGAAGCTGTTAAATGTAACTAGGGGAAGCTTTAGGGAAGAGAAACTGAATACTTCTGCTTTTCCTGCTCTTGCAAGAGGAAAGGATGCCTAATTTTTCTGACAAGAGTACTTACACTTGGTGCCCCATTTTCTTCTGTGACCTTTGCAAAGCCAGCAGTGACAGTTAACTGTATTTGTACTGATTCTTGGCAAGTTTTGATTTACTGTCCCAAAGAGAGTCATAAAAACAGACTACACTTCATCATTGCCCTCCTGATTTCAGGGTGATGATTTTTGTAAAAGTCACCAAGTGGTTTTTAGACAAATTCAGGTTTTAGTTCAATCATTTTACTCCTATGGAGTAATTATGAAATAGAGACTGTTGCACCTCTTGTGTTACAGAAGGCAAAAACTTCTTCCAGTGAGCAGGACACTCCATCTAGGACTGAGTCTCTTTGGCTGTCTCTCTTGGAACCACAGTGGTTTGAATTGGAAGGGACCTTAAAGATCATCCAGTTCCAGCCCCCTCTGCCAGGAGGAGGCACCACTTCCACCAGATCAGGTTGCTGAGGGCCCCAGCCAACCTGGCCTTGGACACTTCTGGTTTTATCTTTGTAATTTTTAATCAGCTGGTAAGATCTTGGAGCTTCACACCTCTGAGAATACTGAGGTGCTTTGGAGGCAGTTTTCACATGTACAAACTTTCTGCTGTACCATCATTTCTGCCATTACAGCTGCTTCTGGAGATGTGGGGAAACAGCAAAAAATTGATATTTTTAACCCAAATCAGTTTATTCTGTAGCAGCTGGGGGAAGAAAGGATGTTGCTTGACCAAAGTTTGCTAACAGTACTCTGAAATCTAGGAGGAATTCTGTGTGTTCTGAACCTTTTTCTGCAGATTTTACTCCAATTTATGCTGCATTTAATCACTAGTTCCTGTAAAAGCATTACACCTGTTCTTCAGTGCAGCTTTCCCCCTTGCTACAGGAGTTTTTGTGTTTGTTTACCATGTTTACCTCTAGGTCATGTTCATCTCTTGTGTTACTGGGGGTGGTTATTGAGATGAGAAGATCTGAGAGCCTTATTTGTTGCACAGCCACGGCTGATGGTCTCTCCAGTGTGGGTGCAGGCTTCCCAAGGAACAGGTGTGGTGTGCCTGGGAGAGGGGCCAGTCCTTCCATGTCCCCAGTGGGTGCTGGGCTTCCTGCTCACTCCATGCTCTGGGCTCCTGCCAAGCTCATTCCTAAGTGCTGCAGAAACCTCTCCAGGGCAGTGCAGTGAGTGAAACCTGTTGCCTTGTCTCAGCTCCCAGCTTCTCTTAAAATTTCTGATCTTTCAGGTGTTTCATTTTTGCTTTCTCTCATCTTCTGGACTTGGAAGCAGTGTCATGGAGCTATTTTGGTAACACCCACCACATTTAAGTTCTTGTTTCACTCTATATTTGCTTTTGCAAAGGAAACATAAAAGGAACTGGAGCAGAGTGCAGGATATAGCTCTTAATTGCATGCATTTGTTTAAAAACAGCCCCACAACCAAATCTGTGCATCAGAATCTTTTGAGTTTCAAAATAGTTTGGTGTTGGGAATTATACACAAAAGCATCTCTTCTCACACTTGCTCACATTTTCCTGTCTTTCCAATTAGCACCCTCATGTTCACATTGTTTAAAGAGGATTAGCTTAGGTTTTTGTTCTTTAAATTCTGGTATATGTCAAAGGTCTTTGGAGCTGGACAACAAAATAATTGTATATGCAGGAAAACATGAAAAAAAATAAACCACCACTATGAACCCTGAGAACCAAATCCTTCTTGAAAAAAAAGAAAAAAGGATTTGAAAGTCTTGTTTTCTGTTTCACTGCTTCCACTGGCCACCACTAGGTATAATATTTTTCATAAACAGATTGATTTCCATTTTAATAACACATTAATTTTTTTTAATCCTTTCCAGAATGGCAGCTGCTGGTACATTGCTCCACACTCTCAGTGATTCTGAAGTTTAGCAACTTTCTTTAACTTCCACCGTAAAGATATTAATTTGTTCTTAGGCCAGTGTTGTCCTTCACATTTGAGTTCTCCTCCTCCTCCGTTGTCCTCTCCTTCACCCTGATGCACATATTGCTGTGCATTGCTCTCTTCATCTGCTCTTCCCATCAGACCCTGGTGGTTTCTCTTGCAGCAGAGACTGTCCCTTGGCCATCCTACTCAGCTTCATGTGCCTTTTCAGGCAGGGCTGGGGCACTAGAATCAGTTGCTTTAGCTCAGCTGGGAGCCTGTAATGCTCACAAACTGCACAGTAATGCTGGTACTTCTTCATCTCTCTAGGGAATTTCCCATTATCTTATTTTTCCCTTTTTCAGATTTACCATGTTGATAATGTATTAGCATCCAGAGGTCAGGCAGTTCATCTGGCACTTCTGCCGTGTTCCATTACTGGAAAGGGCTAACTGGAAATTCTTGTTAATAATTTCCAGGTGCATAGCCATGCAGTTTTGTATGTCCAGACTTCACCTGCTTTCTAATATATCACTCTGGATGCTTTTCCAATTCCAACTCTAGTCCTCTCTGCATTGACAGTTCCTCCTGAAGGTCCGTGTAGTTCAGAAGTGAGTTTGGATTCCTATCAAATGTGGGCTGATACTTGGACAAACTGGAGCAATTTTAACATGTTTCCAAAATGTCTCCCAGCATGAAACACAATTCTATTTTAACTTCAGCAAGAAAACCAAACAAAATGTAGTTCTGCAGATGCAGCTGACATTAATCTAAGTACCCTACTCAACCCACTAGCTGATTTAGTTGTTTAATTACCTGGCAACACAAATGCTTGAGGTTCATGGAATGTTCAGGATTTGATTTTCTATTATATTTCTTTTTTCTTGCAAAACTATCAGTCTGATAGTGAATTCACTGTGATGGTAGCACTGGGCTGCTTTTGAATGGGAAGGTGATAGTGAGGAAAACAGAACATGTATTTTTGTAGACACTGGCTTCCTTCTCTGATAATCCACTGTTAGTCTGGCAGACCCTACTGATGGTGCTGGTATTGCCAGCTCCTGATGGTGCTGTCATGTACTGTGCACTGGTCTTTCAAAATAAAGAAAAGGAAACAGAAAAGTGTCCAAATGTATTGTGCAGCAGCAGAAGCACGAAGTGTTTTCATGCTTACTAACTTCAGAGCTGGCTTCTCGGGGAAGAGGAGGGATTGCAGCCCAGGCTGTCTGTGGTGGCTTTGCTGAAAGAGGTGTGAGAAGATGCTCTGTGTACTGACCTGAATCTCTGCCCACCAGGTTTGAGAGCCCTGTGCAGGTTGGCAAACTGCAGGACCTCATCAACCGGAGTAAGATGGCCAGGTGTAGAGGACGCTTTGTTTGCCCAGTCATTCTGTACAAGGGAAAGGTAAAGCTTCATGGGTTGCCTGTCTTTACTGAGAAAATGGCCTTTCTCTCTGCCATTTGAACTGTGCAGCCACGTCTGCAGTCACTTGTCACTTTTCTAAATGCTGTGAAAATCTGTGTTTGTATGAGCAGGCAGCCTGTAGTAGCAGGTAGCTTTTGCTGTCTAGCAAAAATTGTCTGTGAGCTTCTTGATCTGAACTTGGTCTGAAGTTCTCTGTGGCCTGAGCATTTCAGGCTGTTCTCCCCCACTGAGTCATGAGCCTTGCACCAAAGAGCTAACTTTTTTTTTTTCTCCTATGTATATCCCTTGGAGTTTCAGAGGGGGAAGATAACTATTGTCCCTGTTTGTCCCTTATTCTTCCCAGCAGCTCCCTTTGAGTAACTTTCCTTCCTCCAGAGAAGTTGCCTTTGTCCATTCCCTTGGGAGGCAAGATTGCATAAATGGTCTTATGAATGTGTGGGCTTGTCTGCAAGGGGATCTGTAAGAAAGTGAAATTAGATTCATTTTTATGTGAATTACTTAAACTGTGTTGAAGCCCTGTAGGAATAGTCTCATTTAGAATTTAAATAGCTTAATTCAGTTTTCTTAGTTGAATTTAGAAACACTGTATGAATAGCAAAATCATACCTGTGACAATTTTAATCTAGCTTGACTGAAGCCATTGTGGGCTGCATCTGCTGACCTTTTTCTGCAGGAGTGAACTGCCCAGAGTTGTCTTGGGACCATCCATAATCTCATCCAAGGAATGTGGAAATAAGGCTCAAGCAGGGTATTAACAGAGCATGTGTTGCTAACTTGGCAGGAACTGACTGTATTAATGCATTGGAGAACTGGAGATGAAAATATGATTTAAAAACTAGCTGCAGATAAAGGCACTTGGGAGTTTGCTGTGTTTGGAGAACTCAGTCTGGACCAGGGTCACAGGGCAGATGCTAAGAGGTGATAGCTGTAGGTGCCAACCCTTTCCATGTAACCTGACAGCAAATAGGTGTGATAAGGGAAAGGCTCCTGGAGCCTGTGTGATTAATAAAAATATCTTCCCTCAGCATATCTGCAGATCAGCAACACTGGCTGGCTGGGGAGAGCTCTATGGGCGCACTGGCTACAACTATATCTTCTCTGGTGAGTGAGGAGCCATTCATCACTGTCTGCATGGTAAGGCTGATCAGTGTTGGGACAGAGACCTACACAAGAGTCCAGGCTCTTCCCAGGGCCAGTGAGAGTTCTAGCATGGGCTGCTCGTATCAGGCTTAGAATAAGAGAGCAAAGACTGAAACCTCATGTCCCATTCCAAGCACTGTACTACAGGACAGTGCCACAGCTCATAACCAGTGACAAAAGAACTGGAGGTTGAAGAGTGAGTTACAGGAAACTTGTGGGCAAATAAGGCATCCCAAACAATTCTAGGCACTATTTCCCAAACACTGGGGATGAGAATAATGGAGGAAAGAGGATTAGAACTTGCTGTTGCTTGAATAATCATTGGGAATCAGTGCTGCTAATGGTGAGAAATACTGGACTCCAGGGAAGGCTCTTCAGGGGAATAGTGGGTGTCTGTAGTGTGGGAGCTGAAGTTTGGCTTTAAAAAGCACTTCATACCATTTTTGAGGTGTCCTCTGGCTGTCAGTCATGGGTTTGACCTGTCCAGGTACTTTGCAATGACAGGGAAAGAGTGGGCTACATTAGAAAACAAGCTTTTCAGGAGAAGGAAATGTGGGGAACCACACTTAGATGTGAAGAGAAGGCACCAAACCATGATCTGTTTGTTTGTGTACATATCTTGTCAGATTGGGGATTGAGTTGGTTTTAAAAGCTTAAGTTCTTAATATCTTTCTTGCAGGAGGTTCTGATGATGCTTGGGCGGATGCAGAAGACATTTCTGAGGAAGACTCTGTGCTTAGGTTTGTATGCAGCATTGGGATGGGGAAAAGGGAGTTTTCACGTAAGCTCTCTGGCTCAGCTACTCAGTCTGCTCTTTCCTAGTTTGGGTTTTGGGCACAGGCTTGAGACCCATCACCAGGCTCAGGGTCTTACTCTCCTTGTTTTTGGAAAAGAGTCTTGAGTATTAATGGCTGGCTGAACATATTGTAGCTGAAGCCTGGTAATCTATTGCCAGAGGGAAGGGCTGGAGACAGGAGGAATATGTAGAGCCTTTGAAAAAGGTATTTGAAGGGCATGGCTGTGTTTACTTCATCAAAAAGTACATCTCCAGACTGTAGAAATTGTGTTGTATCTTATGTGTTTGTTTCAGAACGGAGTGAGGTGTGGGAAGGGATCTTGAGCACAAAGCTTGCCGTGTCAGTTCTTTGCAGAGGCTGACTCAGACCTATGGAGACAAGGCTCATGCTGTGCTGTTTATGGCTAGAAGTGGTTCAGGGAAGAACTGTGGCTCAGCTGGGAAGAATCAGACTCAAGTTGGTCAGTTTTCCATGCTTATCTTGCTTTGCCTCATTCTGTCTTGCAGAAATGCAGATTCCCAGCTGTTTGACAAGGTCAGAGGGCACGACATCAAGCTGCTTCGATACCTGTCTGTGCGATACATCTGTGACCTGATGGTGGAAAACAAGAAGGTGAAATTTGGCTTGAAGTGAGTCTGGGTTCATTTGTTTTTGTTCAGGCTTTGGTTTGCAGCTAGTGTAGCCCTTACACGTGAATCGATGTCAGGTGTACATTCAACATCCTGGGAGCAGTCCCTGGAAGAATTCTACAGCAGGATAGGTTAGTTGATGCTGTAAAGAAAACCCCAAGGTTTTAGGCCACAGAAAACTGTATCAATGGGCAGCATAGCTGATTTCATCTGTCTTCTGCAGTCTGAGTGGCTTTTTCCCTGTAGAGCTTACAGTGATGCAACAGTCACCCCTTCAGAAGGGAGTCAGCAAAGGAGCCCTCTGCTTGTGCATAGGAGCAGAAGGAAATATTTCTCCTACATGTCTCAGAGAAAAGCTTTAGTGATTTTGGGCTGTACCTGTTTATGTGGATGTGTTGAGTAAGTTCTGGCCCTGCTCACCCTTGAGTCGAGTCATAACGCAGGGAGATGCAACAGGTAGTTTTTTGAGTGCTGGTGTCTGTGTGAAAAACACTCTGAAAATATCTGCTGTTCTCCTCTTGTCCTGTGCAGCGTGACGTCTTCTGAGAAGGTGGACAAAGCTCAACGTTACGCTGATTTCACGCTTCTCTCCATCCCATATCCAGGTACAGGAATGATGTCCAGAGGGATTCCCAAGGGACAGGTGACAATCCATTTCTGGGGACTGGGAAATAGCTCTTTGTGTGTATATGTAAATGACCATGACCTGCTGAATGTTTCCTGTGCTCCCTCTGGAGAAAATCTCCTTTAAACTGAGAAGAGTGCAATGAAGCTGGGTGCTCTGGCAGTGTGAGTCAGCATTAGACACTCTTTGAGGCTGCAAAATAATTTCTCAGCAGTCCTCATTAATTCAAGCACGGAAGAAAACTCCCAGATGTGAAGCTGGTTAAGATGGCCTTTGACATCTCTGCAACTCCAAACTACTACTTGATGCAAAATATATATCCTGTTCTCTGTTACATAAAAGCCCAATTCTTAAGGGTAATTTCTAGTCCACTATTCCAGAGCTCCACTGTAAGAAATCCTCAGTGCTTGCAGAACAGTTCACCTGAGCCTGCAGTGTACAACAGAGGCAGCCCTTTGCAGCCTGTCTGCCTGGCTATATCCATCTCTGTGCCTAGCAACCACTCCTGGGTCACTTGCACTCTTAGAGATGAGCTGAATATTCCTGTCTGCCTGCTGATGTCAGGCTTGGCGACAGGATCAGATATGAGGCTGCTGTGCTTGAGGTCTGTCTGCAGACTCTTCTTTCTCCCTGGTGCACAAAGAAAAGAGGAGAAAAAACTAAAACCCAACAGAACTGTGGTGGATGATTCAGACCCAGACTTTTCCTTCCTTGCTAGTTGTTGCTCGTAAACATCTTAAACACCTTTAAATTTTTTTAAAGGTGTATTTCCTTTCATACAGAAATTAGTGATAATTCAGAGAAGCTGCATGAAGATTTCTATTGAGTTTGCCATGCAGGTTCCCCAAGTATACAGAAAAAAGAGTATTACTGGTTTCTGTAGTACATAGCACAATATATGTTGCTGCTGCACATATCACCAGACTTGGAACATGAGAAAGACTCTGTACACAGGTCTTCTGTAGGGCTGTAAGGAATGAAGAAGTGACTATAGAGTTAAGCTGCAGAGTTGTTTCTGTATGGGGATCTGCATATGGTAAGCAATATTATTCAGTGATGGTCCTTCCTGTTCTGTCCTCTGGGACAGCTGTTTTCTTTTAGCAGCTTTTCACTGCCACGCTAGGGGTAAACCTTATAAAACTGCAGATACTCCCTGCAGATGTTGCCTGATTTCAGCAGTGGTGGTCCACTGGGGAATGTTGTCGTTCTGTTAAATCTAAGGCATACACATCTAAGGATCAGCAGCCCCTCTAGTGACTGGCCAAATGCTGTGATACATCCTTGCTGATGTTTCCAGGGCTGCATTGAAAGAATGCCTGTTTCGTAATTTGTTTCTGAAGTTATTCTGAGATCCTGTCGCCTTAGTGAGCAAGGCAGTGTCAAACAGAGTCATAGAATTGTTTTGGTTGGAAAAGACCTTTAAGATCATCGAGTCCAATCATCAATTCAGTGCTGCCCAGTCCCCCACTAAACCAGGTCCCTGAGTGCTACATCTACCTGTCTTTTAAATACCTCATGGGCTGGTGATTCCACTCCTTGCTGAGGGTACACTTGATCCCCTCATCCAGGTCATCAGTAAAGATATTAAATAGGCCAGACCCCAATATTGAATCCTGGGGAACACCACAAAACCTGGGGACGAGACGCTGACTGTATTTAACTCCATTCACCACCACATTTTGGGCTCAGACATCCAGACAGATTTTACCAAGCAAAGAGTAAGAACTGTCTGGAGTGAAAGACTTGAGTTAAAATGGGTATCTGTAGAAGCCTTTGGTATTTGTGGATGCCAACACTTATGCCATAATCCCCCATTCTTTGCATGAAGTCGTTGTTTAATTGGAGTTAAATCTCAACTGACAGATTGTGTCCTGACTGCATATTTGAGGATTAGTGCTATCCTTGCACAAAGATTCTTTTCTTGGNCCCCCATTCTTTGCATGAAGTCGTTGTTTAATTGGAGTTAAATCTCAACTGACAGATTGTGTCCTGACTGCATATTTGAGGATTAGTGCTATCCTTGCACAAAGATTCTTTTCTTGGTGGTTGGTTTTTGTTTTTTTTTTTTCCATTGAAGTTACTTGTGACTTGCAGGGTGGGAATCTCTCTCGATGTTCTGTGCCTGGCACAGGGGTGTCTGGGTGGTTTGGGCACTGTGGCACTGCTGAGGTGTGTACAGCACACTGGCAGAGGTGTTTTGTGTAGCCTGCAGGCAGCCACAGTGCTAATGATGCTGCTCAGCTGTGACTAAGTGACTGCAGCTTGCAGCAGAGACTTCAAATAGTTGTTTGAGAAGAGTTGAGCCAAAGGACGCACTTCAGGAGGGGAGGGCTTGGGGGAAAGCTTGGAAGTGGTTATGTACCCCCTTCCTTCAGATAGGGTAAATCCCATCTTTGAAAGAGAAGGCTTAAATGTGAGAGAAATCACAGCCACCTCTGACAGAGCTCTCTCTTGTTACCTGCAGCAGATGCCCTGTGAAAGTTGGCTTTCCCCGGGGCTCTGCCAACACCTTCTTTTGGTGGTTTCTTCTCACTCAGCATGTCAAGTTGATGCCTTAGATCTATGCAAAAGTCCATGGCCCTGCAAAACATAGCTCCTTGGTGAAACCTCTTGTTCAGGAAAAAATTAAATCAGTCCCTCAAGCTCCCCATTTGCTGTATTTGGAGTTTGCCCTTTGCTGTGTGAGTGTCTGTACTGCTAAGTGCCCTGGGCTGTTGTTGCTGGAGGCCATGCTGCACAGTGTACTGAGAATTACTGCTCTTCTCTTCCCACAGGCAGCAGTTTTGATTGGTTTGGATTTCTGGAGCCTGGAGCTACCAGCACTCCTAGTCCCATAGGGCACTTCACTTCTTAGATACCAGTTAGCTGAATCGTTGTTCGTTATCTCCTTTTCTTGCAGGCTGTGAATTTTTTAAGGACTACAAAGACCGGGATTATACAGCTGAAGGTCTCATATTTAACTGGAAACAGGTATGTGGATGTTGCAAAATGGAGAGCTGTGTGTTTTGCTGGGCTCAAGTCTTGCCTCCCAGTTCCTCGGTGATGGTGTGTATGTCACGTGCCTATTTCAGATCACAAGGACAGAATCAACAGGACAAACAAAACAGATAGGGAATGTACTGAAGTATTGATTGTAAAATTCATACATAAAATAATTGAATCATTATCTTGAAATCTAGGGTGCTTGACCTTTGATGGAATGTATGGATTGCTCCCAATTTTGAATTCTGATGTCACTGGTAGCTTTGATTCTCAGTTCTTCCTTCATATTCTCTCTCCTGCTGAGGGGATGGTTGAGTGGGGCAATCTTACAGAAATTCTGAGACTAATATGCCAAACTTTCACTGCTCAGAGCATGTAAAAGCTCCTCTTGTCCATTAGTCTTTCCAAGAGTCTGAGTTTATTCTTACGCCTTAGGGATTTTGCATCCAAAGATGCTTTGCTGAGATGTTTTCTTGTAATGCACCATTTGACATTAATTGTCTTGTTTTTTTCTGGAACTCACTCCCTTCAAGTCATGACTTTTCTCTGACCAAACTCTGTTTGGGTTTTTTACAGGACTATGTAGATGCTCCATTAAGTATCCCAGTCTCTCTCACCCAATCTCTGAATATTGATTGGAGCGAGTACCAGGTGAGCAAAGTGGATGTCTCTGTGGGAGGTCACGGATGTATTCAGGAAGGATCAGGACAGATTTGAAATCTGACTTGCTCCTATTGCTCTAATCTGGCTCACTTCATACCATCCCAGTGGGGGCGAGGCTGCTTGACTGTTCAGAACAGCAGTGGAAATCCTGTACCCAAAAGCTCTGTGGCTTGCTGTGCCCTAAGGGAGCTGACTGTAAAGTCAAACCTTTTTCTGTAGCTTTCAAAAATTTGCAATCCATTAGGGAGATAGGTTGCTAACAAAGGTAAGGAACAAGACAGGAAACAGAAAGCAGTATTACCTGTTCTCAGTCTCAGCTTGACACGGGCCTGCCCTGGGCAGACTGCCTTGGCTGTGGGAAATCTTGAGAGAGGTCAACCTTCTCCTCTGTGAGCAGAGCTCAGGGCTTGGGCACCATTTCCATGGGTATGAAAGGTGCCTTCCTGTGCGAGAGGAGTCATAAGAGACCATGGCAGGTCTCCACTCCTTTTTACAGACAGCATGGCAAACAGTAATTGAACTCTTCTGTTTGCTCAAGCTTCAAAGTTTACCTTTGTTCACAACAGGGAGTATCACCTTATACTACTGATTAGTGTGCTTCATCTCACACGTCAGTGGATCTGCCAGGTTTTATGGGGATTGACTGTGCTGGAGCATGTCACGTTACTGTGCCCTGTGGCTGGAAGCACCACAGGACCAGCAGAGATCCCTGTGCTGGGCCAGTGTTTGTTGTCAGTGATGTAAATACTGTTTAAGTGCCAGCATAAGCAGAATCACAGAAAAGTTGAAGCAGAACTAATAGAACTACAGCTTGTGTGTGGCTAGAAACTTGTTCACTAGAATACTGAGCAGCCAGTATTTTTTAAAGGATATTAAAAATTGAAGAGGGCGTCATAAATAGATGCAGAAATAATTTGAGGCCTGGAGAACATGCTTCACTCAAAACTGAAGTTATCAGTCTGTTTAGCTAATCACTAAGGTGGTGGAGGGTTGACTTGATTAATGTGTGAGTACATTTGTAGGGAGAAAATACTAATTCTAAAGCACTCTTCGATCTGGGGAAGAAGAGCTGCACAGGAAGCAGTATCTGCATCTGAAATCAGGCCTTCAGATAAAAGCGGTCTTGCATGTTATTTTTGAGGATAATCTGCTGGAACATGCTGCCAAAGGAGTAATGAGCTGTCACCCCTATTTGAGATGCTTCTCTGGGCAAAGATGTTGCCAAGTGCAAGCTTCAGGCTGTACTTGGGGCAACTGAAGAAAACTTTTTCGTTTGTGATACAGAGAGATCAGACTGAATAATTGGATGATGCCTTCTAAAATAAGCAGAAGATGGATTGAGTTGGGCAGATAAAAGATTTTGTAATTATGTATTTTTTTGCTGCAGGCTGACTGTGTTCCCCATTTCCCTGCTCTTTTGTGGCTCTGCAGGCTTCATGGCTGAGCAATATGTTCTTTGTCTGACACAAGTCTTCTGTGTGATTACACACAGATGTGCCCACATGCAAGCACACAGCAAGGGTTCTGTTGCTTGTGGTCACAGGTCACTTATACCACTAACACTTCTGCCATGAAATGTGTCCCACTCTGCTTTTTCCTTGCCAGTGCTATCTTATTTCCCTTGAGCTGGTTCTGATTCTGATCAAACCACTGAAATTCCCTGCATCTTCTCGTGATGTGATGGTCAAGTGACTAGCTTGGCCTTGTTCTGATGTTTTTCACCTGTATATCTTGTAGTGCTGGAGTTCTCTTGAGTTCAGAGCCCTTCTGTAGTTCTGCTGCTGCTTGGAGGTTACTGAAGAAGTCCAGTGCCTATCTGGAGGGTGGGTGAGGGTCAGCCCTCCGTGAGCAGCCTGCTGGGGACATTTCCAAGGACCACAGAATTTTAAGCAAAGTGCTTGGGCTGTGGGAACAGGCTGCTGGCCTTGGCTTGCACATCCCATTGTGCTGCTGGTGTTACACACATGGCTGGAATGTGGCTCAGCCACTTGGTCAAGTGCACGTGTGCAGAACTGGGTCAGTGCTCTGCAGGTGTTTGCTGCCTCTCTGAGCATGGGCTGCTTGGAGCTTTGGGGCTGCAGGCAAAGCAGCTCCTCTGCCAGCCAGGAAGACAGGAAGACAGCCAGGAAAAGAGATGACCTTTTATTGTTTTATTTGCCTACCTTCTATCTTGTCCCAGAGTGCCTTTTGCAGAGGATGAGGGGATTGATACAAAGGGGAAGTCTGTCACTTTGAGGAATGGCCATGTGGTTATTTGGATATATATCTGGATAGAGCAGCTCTGAACCACAGAGCTGTGGGCAGACCCTTGCCATCAACATTCCTCTTTCTGCAGAGCTGGGACCTCATACAACAGACACAGAACTACCTGAAGCTGCTGATCTCCATTATCAATAGTGATGGTAAGGCAAACTCCTTGCTCCCTGCAGTGTAACTGGAGCAGACACTATCCCTGGAAGAACAGCTAATGATACTAGTGCCACTGTGGATATACTCCAAATACAGAAGTCACTTTTAATTCTCTCCCTTCAAAATAGGGTGATGGTCCTACCATCTCAGAACTCCAGCTCCCCTCTTAGAAGAGGGACTTGCTGATTCCTTGAAAACCCTTTCTTCCTGAACATGAAGGGATATCTCAAAACTTGGCCTATTGTTTTACTACTTTAAACTTGAAGAGAAGAAACATTTGTGTCTTTGCTTTTTGACTCTTGCTCTGGTTTTGCTGGTTACCTGTGTTTTGTCTCCCCAACACAGGATCTCATTTGGTGCCTGTTTAAGAGCCCCTTCTGCCCCCTTTGATCACGGACACCCCAACTCTTTGAAGAGTGTCTGTTGCCTTGCGTGGCATCCCATTCCCTCTGGGCACTGTGACCTAGCACTGATGGATGGAGCCATGGCTGGCTCTGACAGCATGGCCAGCTATACTCTGCTGCAGTAGCTGTGTTGGGACACACTGCAGGTTTTCTGTAAGGTGTAGGATTTGTTCTTTGTGTGTGCCTCTGCTCAATGTGCAGCAGGAAGGTTAGTGAGACTGAAAAAATGTTCAGTTGGAGCTGTTTTCTCACCAGTGTAGGAATAGATTGTGATAGTGGGTTACAGCTGGGTAGGTGTATGTTCAGGGTAGTGAAGTGATGTTCACAGCTAATGACTCTGTGTCCTGAGCAGCTGTCAGGACCAGGACAGCACATCAGCTGGTACTCTGACAACCCAGGACACTCTGAGCAATTTGTTGGCTGCTGTATTTAAGACAGAATGTTCTGGCTGAGCTCTGCACTTGAGCCTGGGCTATGGGGACAGAGAGTAGCTTGTCTCTACAGATTTGCCATAAAGAAGTCATTGCTCTCATAGCAACATCCTTTTTTTTTTCCTTCTCCTCCCTACCCCTGCCTGGAACAGATGACAGCGGGCTCCTGGTGCACTGTATATCTGGCTGGGATCGAACACCTCTCTTCATCTCCTTACTGCGCCTCTCCTTATGGGCTGTGAGTACCTGGCTGAGCTCCTCTGCTTCTGGGGCTGATTGCTTGGAGGGTGAGGGACTGTCACCCAGAAGTGGTGGTGGAGCTGTAAATGTTCCTAGTGTTCCTTTGGACGTGCTGTCACAGGCAGGGAGAGGAAGATGGGCACACTGGATCACCGTGAGGGTTTTCAGCAGATAATGAATTCCCAAGTTCTAGTCCCCAGGGCTGCTACCTGAAGGCTGTGTCATTTGCTTTGCAGGATGGGCTGATCCACACGTCCCTGGAGCCATCTGAGATTCTCTACCTGACAGTGGCCTATGACTGGTTTCTCTTTGGGTAGGCATGATAAGTTCTACTCTCATGTGCATCTCTGTGTGCATCTCCCTACAGGGAGATGTTTGTTCACAGCCAAAGGTTGATGTTTGAGCAGCTCCCAATAAGCTGGGACCAGAAGGGCTGATGCCTTTTTTTTTAACCTGAGGACTCTGGCACCTTCTGCTGATTCTGGCATGTGACTGAGCTTCCCTTGCTCTCTTTCCAGGCACATGTTAGTCGATCGACTCAGTAAAGGAGAAGAGGTGAGTGTTGGGTCTGGAGCAATGGCTGAGCACTGCTTTGTGTTCTCAGGATACCTGTTAATAGTAGCAGCATTCATTGCCTGCTCCTGGTAGTATCAGTGGTGTGGCCAGGCTCTAAAAAAATTGTTGAAGTGCTGGAAATACGAGGTAAGAGCCTTGCCATTAGTGGATATAATTCTCTTCAAAGTCTTTCATTGTTTAAGAGCAAAAAAAATTGCTCTGACTATAGTTGTAATATAGTGCAATAACATTTCTGAATAGAAAAGAGGTAGGGTGTGTGTCTAACCCTATTGCTATTCCCCTGCTCCTCAAACTCTCACCTTATTAAAGAATCTTCTGCTTTCAAACAGCAGAAACAAGACCCTGGCCTATTTTCCATCTTTCAGGGGTACAGAATCTCTGTTATAGTATCATTCCTCCTATTTATTCCTTTCCTGGAGTTCTACTGCTCAAGCCTGACAGCTCTGCTCTGGTGCCTGCTTGGTCATGGGTGGAGTCAGTAGCTGCAGCAGGAGAGGGGGGTGCCTGGCTGCTTCTGGCACTCTCTGCTCCCCACTTCTCCCAGGAGAAGGGCACAGCTGTGCACGGGTGGGTGAGGTGGCAGGGGCACAGTGGGGTGAATGGTGCAGAGCAGACTGGGGTGTGGCAGGGCACGAGCTTGGGGCCACAAATGCTGTAGGTACCTCATGCTTCCAGGTGTGCTACTGGTCTGCTGCTGAGGTGGAACGTGTGGCTCTAACGGTGCACGTCCTGCTGGGTTTGCTGCTTAGCTGGGTGTATAAGCAGCTGCTGCCATCTCTGTTCCATTCTGCACTGATGGCACAAGTACCTGCTGTGGGCTTTCAGCATGTGTGCAAAGCATTGATAAAGAGACTTCTTGTTCCCCTTCCTTTCTGGGCCACCCCGTGGCAGGTAGCAGAGGGGCAGTTTAACATGGAAGAGAAGGCCCAGGATAGGATGATGGCAGCCCGTGGCACACTGGAGGCTGGTAGCTGCAGATTTTTTGATATCTCCTTCCTGCCAGCACCTCCTCACTATGATAAGAGGCTGCATGGAGCCTCGGGTTCGTTCCTGAACCGCTCTTCTCTTTCCTTTTGCTCAGATTTTCTTTTTCTGCTTCAATTTTCTGAAGCACATCACCTCTGAGGAGTTCTCTGCTCTGAAGTCACAGAGGTAAGGAGCCTGTGCTTGCTGCTGCATGGGCTACAGAGCCAGGGAGCTTGTTAGCGCTGCTTCTTTGGGGAGATGGAAGCCCTGGTGTCCTGGCCCAGTTTTCTTTAATTTATTCTGCACTCTGAAGGCTGCAAAACGGGGCCGAGGCTTGTGAGGTGCCACGTTGTGCTCTGAAAAACTGTCCATGCTGAAATGTGCTCTCTGCTTAATGACTGTCCGTGGCTGCTTTAGCACGGATGAACCAGAGATGTGAGCTCTGGCTCAAGCAGGCTGCACAGCAAGCTCCATCAGGCACTGGTGGGGACAGAGGGGTGGCTGGCTTTTAATGGACTGCCCAGCATAAACCCTTATTTCAGGAGGGACAGAAGGAAGCAAAGCCCACCCTGGATGCTCTGAATAAGCACATCATGTTCCCTGTTGCCTGTTGCCACCTTCTCAAAGCATAGGGAGTTTGGGTTGGGACTGTTAAGAGTCAGACTGCTCACTGGCCCATCCTCTCCCCTCTGCCCCTGCATAGTTAACTCCCCACTGCTCTGATCTGCTGTGTGTCTGACAGAGACCTGGCTATGGCCAGCCTCCACACTGCCCTGAAGTGTGCCTGAGGTAACTTTGTCTTTCCTTCCCCAGAAGGAAGAGTTTGTCACCTGGCTTCACCCTGGAAGAGATCTGCATGCTCAGTGAGTGCTGCTGTCAAGTATCAGCGCCCCTGGGTGCTGGTAATGGTTCATTGCTTGTGGGCTTGGGTTCCCAGCTTCAGGATGACCCCAAATGGGTGTACTGCCTTTGAGGCCTTGGAAGAACACAGGGCACAGGGAAGTGTATTGCTTAAAGGGAGAGAAAGTGAGTGAGACCAAGCTGGTCTTCAGGTAGCTCTGTTTTCTTCTCTCTAGAGCAGAAAGACCGAGGCAGCACCACAAGCCTGAGCAGTGACTTCTCCCTGGGGATGGAAAGTTCCCCTGGAGCAGCTGGGAGCTTTACCTATGAAGCAGTGGAGCTGATGCCAGCAGGAGCACAGGCTCAAGCAGCATGGTGAGGAGATAACCACTGGGTGGTCAGAACAAAAGGGGCAGGCTCTGGGTCTGATAGAAAAAATACTTCTGAAGTGTCTTGCCCTCCAGGTTTGCTCTCTGTAGCATGGATTCCTTACAGTGGGGGGTGGAATTTGGCTGCCAGGAGCTTTGCTGCAACTTGTACTCCAGAGTTTCTGCGCCAAAAATTGGAGGCCACCCCATGTTAAAAGGCTGTCAGGCTTCTGCAGGGATGCTCCTAAGTTTGTACATAGATGAGAGTAAAGCACATTTGTTTCATTTTCACCAGCTTCACTGTTAAACTTCATCCACAAAGGATTTCATTACTTTTAAAAGATGGTTCCAAACTACCAGAAAAATTACATTTGACAGCAGCCTCCCCAGGGAAAAGTGGAGATGGTTTAGCTGCCCTAAAATGAAGCTTAATCAGAGTTTAGGAAAGACATTATACAGGGGGAGTGTCTGCAGTTAGTGGGAGTACGGCTGGGTGGCCAAGAATTCCCTCTAAATTGTAGCCCCTCTACCAGCATGAGGAATGTGAGCTGAAAGCATGTTCCTGCCTGCAGCACTGCTTACAGACACTTCCAGGGGAGAATACAGAATTTTCAGTGTTCCCTCTTGATAGAGGGTCACATGGGACTTGCCTGGGGATGCAGATGGTTGTGTGAAAGTGGGGAAGGTGTCTGGCAACTCTGCTGTCCTGGGACAGGTGTTGGACTTGCTTGTGGAGTTTCTGATGCTGTTTGGGGATTTCAGAGCCTTGCTGTAGGGTTGCCCCTCTCAGTTTAATTTTTCTCTCCTCTCCCTCAGCACATGTGAAATTGCTATTTTATATTGCAATTATTTTAAATTAAATCTGGGTTGTGCTGGAGGCATTTGAAGTCCTCTGGGACTGAAGTTGCAGCTATGCTAGTGGCAGCAGCCTTTCTAAAGCACATTGTATATTCAATTTAAAGTGCTGAGAAGGGAAAGGAGAATATCCCTGCAGAATCACAAAATGGAGATGGAGAGTCCCAAACTGTTTGCCAGGTGAGCAACACCCAAGTCCTCTAACACACAGAGCCTACCTATCCACATCAAAGTGACTGCATCAAGCAGAGAACAACTTTGCACTTGAAGGGCTGCAAGGTAGTGAACTGGAAGCATTTATGTTGCTCTGAGTGCTCAGGATATACAGACTCAATTCTGCATAGAAGCTATGTGTGCTTTTCACAAGATGTGAAGTGACCAGAGCACGCTGGAGGAGATCAGCTGCACTTGTGTGGATCAGGGCTTGATTTTGCAATGTGTTTCCTAACTCTGGTTTGCTTTTATTTCTGTGGGAGACATCAGTTTGTGTTGGGGCTAGCAGCTGTTCCACAGGGATGGTTTGGGCTGTGCTGGGGGAGCATGAGCTTGGGAAAGGGAAAGGTTGTGAGCCTTGCCATGAGTGCTCAGTGAGGGGACTGGTCATGGATGTTTTACTGCAGGCTCTTGTGGCACTTCAGTCTGGAGAATACATAGGGCTTGCTACAAGCTGGATAAGCTGGGCTGTGCATAATAGCATGAGGGCATGTATTTGTTGTGTTGCCCTGAAAACAGGTGGCCTCAGAGTCTCTGTGCTGTGCAGGGAGAGGCATTTGATTTTTAGCTTTCAAACCTGTTTCTGCAGGCTGTACTTGGAGATGTTGGCAGCTATGATAACATGAGATGAATAATGCTTAAAGAGAGGCTGTGGTGTGATGTTTGAGGGTGGACACCCTTCAAGAAATGAAGAGAGGATATTGCGCTTTCCACTGTACAATGAGCCTGTCTTTAGCTGTGCTTGGTGACAGTGCTTGAGAGCTCAAAGCTGAGATGCCCTTCCATGTTTTAGGAAGAATAACGTCTTTTTGCCTTGAGTTTGTTTGCTTTAGATTTTTTCTTCTTTACTTTTGTACATAGAGGGGAGGTCTTTGTCCAATTCAGTGTGATCTCAGAAGGGGAGAAATTCTTGGGACTCTTCTTCTACAGAGAGTTCTGAGTATGGCAGTCAACATGCCTCAGATTGAATCATCTTCATGCAAGGGGGTTGCAGGGAAAAAACAAAACCAAACAACTGACATAAGGAGGAAAATCTGAACGTGGAGCAGCAGTGATGTGAATTAGTCCCAAATGTGTACTTGTTTGGCATGTAGTTAGATGGTACTGTTAGCTAAGGCCTGATGCAGCAATAGACAGTGAATCATGACTGGGTCTGAATGTGCTGGCTAGGAAAGAAGCCAGAGCAGTTTGAACTGTCAGCATAGGCAGAGAGAGAACTGAAGTGTACCTGCATCTGGATTGACTGTCAGCTGTAAGCACGTGGTCAGAAGTGTGGTCAGTGGTGCCTAAAGGGAATTGCTGAAAGGGAAAATAACACTGATGGTGTGTTCCTGTCGCCCTTGGTGCGCATGAACGCCCACCTGGGCTGATATGCACTGTGGAGTTTGAGCAGATTGAAATGGTCTTTCCCCGCTGGGAGGCCCCTTGCTCAAGGCATTTTTGCTGCTAGACTAAACAAAGCAATCGCTGTGTGTGTGTGGGCTGGTGCATTCTCCTGTCTCTGATTTCCAGGTCACGTGGATGGTGATCTATAAAAGAATGGGCTAAGATGGGTTGAGCTCAGTATACCCCCTCCCTGAGTGTTTACCCATGACTCATGGTTCCTTGGGAGGGAGAAGGGCAGGTTCAGTGGAAACAGAAGCTTGTAGCTGCTGGGCTAAACTCCAGCCTGTGGCAGAACGGCTTCGTAGTTGGAGTACATAGAAAAGTCAGCTCTCTCAGCCATGTCCTCTGTCCCTCAGGAGGAAGAGCTGTGCATCGTCACCGCAGGCCGTACTCTGGAGCAGAGCACAGCAGTCTGAAGACAGGCTGCCTTCCACAGGGATGGTTGAAGTCAAGTCCTCCAGCTCCTCCTCATCAACACATTCTGATAACTTCCTGAGGATTGGAAGCAGCCCACTAGAAGTGCCCAGATCCAGGTGAGATGGGATGGAGCAGGGCATTTCTCAGCAAAATGAGTGTCTGGTAAAGGGAGTGCAGGGCTGCACTTGCGTGGCTGTGCAAACACTGGAGCACCTGTGTTTATATCTACAGACAAACCTCGGGAGGCCTTTTCCTCTCTAGTCTGATCTTGTTTGAAGTGCTGGCCATTAAACACAGACACTCCTGCCTCAGCCCCTAGAGGAGCAAGGGACTGTGCTGATAACAGCCAGCTGTCTGTTATGCCTGTCCTCAGCGCATGCCTCAACTCCGAGCTCTCTGCATCCTGCATGCTTGCAGCTCACAACACTTTCTCTGTCTAACACATCCACCAGGGTTTGAAATAGCCGTGGTGTTTGAGGAAGGAAGCTTTTCAAACCAAGCAGACCTCACTCTGCATCTATCCTGTCCCCCTTTTCACCTGCTGCCCCTCCTGATGGCACAGGTTGGAAAAAACTGGGTGCCAGTGGCAAGCAGAGGTAGGAGTCTGCTGGGAGCGAGCTGCAAGCGCTGTGCCAGCACAAAGGATTCTGCCTGGAAGGCTGTGTGTTCCTGCTGGGGAATGGGAACCCTGGACCTGAGCCTAATCTCACACCATAACAAAGGCACCCCTCGGGAGTCTGACGCTGCAATAGGGCAGAGTCGAGCGGCGAGCTGGCCTAGGGAAGAAAGAAGAGAGCCTGTGGAGCAAACACCACGTGTTTAGGCTAACATGGAATAAAGAGACTCTGAGATAAGAGGTTGCTGTTAACAGTGTCAAATGCTTGTGTAGCCTCTGCAGGTTTTCCAATGAGTCTTTTTCCAGTGATTCTGAATCAGCCACCAGCCAAATCTGAGTACTCTCTCATCATATGGAAAATAAAATGACAAACAAGTAAAGCATTGAAAATTTATAAGACTTTCTTAACAAGTGTCTCTGAATTCCAGAGAAAAGCCCCAGTGTCTGACAGTTTTCATAAATGATGCTAACTGTTCTCCCCAGGGAAAGACATCAATAGGAGGGGTTTGAATTGTTGCTGGGGCCCACCTCTACATTCTCTGTAAGATGAAAAGAATTTCCCAAGAAGAAAAGAAAATACTGGAAAGAAAACAGCTTGTCTTGGGAGCTGCTTTGTTCACAATGGTAGTGCCACAATTCCTGTGTGTGGTCCCATGCCATTCCCAAGGCCTGACAGGCTGTTCAGTGCTTGCTGGTAGCAAGCTTGCAGCAGTGCTCAGGAGGAAGCAGCTTGTAATGCTTCAGCCAGACTGCTCTGCAAGAGCAAAGAGGAGAAACAAGAGTAGGCGGAAGAACACCATAGTGAGGGTTAGGTTTGCCTTATCAGACACTGTCAGGGGTTGCAGTTTCTGGGTTCTAAGCATGGTATGTTTTCTCCAGGAAGAGATTCTGTCATTCCACTTGGCCTTTTGGTCTCCCTGCTTCAACTGTGGTTGTCTGAATTGGTCTGCTAAATAACACAGTACCTTCAGCCACCATTTTCTACCCTGAAGGAAACAGTGAGTCCCGTTTTGGGTGGACTGCATCTGTGAAGGAAGGAAGAGGTAAATTCTGTCTCTTTGCCTCCTGAAATACTGTGGTACTAAGATGGAAAAGCAGGAGCACAGAGACTGATCAGGATGCCAGAAATACCTTTGTTCCTGCAGTGCTGCTGGCAGTTCAACACCCAAGGCTCTTGAGATGGAGAAACCACTCTACTTGACTGCCTAATCCTCTATTTGTGTGGCCATAGCAACAAAACTGCTGCTGCACTGGTTAAAATGGTTGCTTGTAAAATGCCAGCAGGTGTCCTTCAGGTAGTTCAGGTCAACAGCCCAGTCCAGGTGCTGGCAGGCAGGGGAGCTCTGGAGGGAACAGAAAGGCAAGTCAGCATGAGACATGAGCAGGGCCTGCAGGGGAACTGGGCTATCCTAAAAGAAGGGGTCACATATGCCCAGTCAGACATTAGGAATCAAGCCCCTCTCCTGCATAGGCAATGTCAGCAGGCTGCTGCTATCACACTACCAGCCCATCTTGTGAATCTTTTCTCTGATCCAGAGGTCCTGGGTACCTGTAAATCCCAGGGTGGTTCTTGTTATACAAAGCAGTACAAATTCCTGTCAGCTTTTCTAGCGTTTTCCAACATGATAGTAAGATCACATCTGCAGAGGACAAACACACAGGAAGATACTGCACAGACTATTTGCAGAGTAGGACAAGGTGCTGTTTGTTCTGCAGAGAGCTCTGAGTATGGCAGTCACCGTGCCTCAAATTGAACTCCCTTCATTCGAGGGGGGGTTACAGTTTGCAAACCTTTTCCTGTATTTGCATTTGACACTAGCAGTCTAACATCCCATGACACTGCAGAAAAATTCAGTATCTGTGTCAGGGATTTAGCGTGTGTCTACATAGCACTAATGTGGATTAGCAGCTGGATAATCTTTGGTTGAATGTGCTTTTGCTAAGTCAATTAAACAAAACCCAAAGTACTAGAGAGTCGAGATCTGGAGGAGTTAAATTGCAGAGGATCTGCTTTGACCAGCAGTCACAGAGAACTCCCTTACTTAAGGGCTGCAGATGGCTCAGCTGTGGGTCTGGAGGGAGCACAGTGAGAGCAGAGTGGGCCAGAGAGGCTGCTGCCCCTTGGCTTTGAGTGCTTTGTTGATAGTGAGAAGACTGTGTGTGCACTGTGTCTTGCTCCCTACGGCCACCTCGCTCAGAAAGTGTATCTGCACTGTGACAAGTTGGAGTAGTGACCACAGCAGGAGATGAATTGTTTACAGGAATGTTTTCTGGAATTATTGCACGACCACACCACAAAATGGGCTTGCTGGCTGGCACATGACTATATGCTGCAATCAGAAATGGTGCTCACAGGGAACGGGCTGCTTGGGCACTATCCCAGCCTGTAGATAACTGCCTGGGATTCAGCCAGGGCTCACAGCTCTTGGCAGAGTGCCATACTGCTTGCCAGCACTGCCCACGCAAAGGTGGGAAGGGCTGCCCTTTACTCCAGGTTGCCACAGTCTGCCTGTACATACAGAACCTACTTAATGCTTCAGTTTGAGGCAAGAGCATATGCTGGCAAATGAGCTGCTTCCCAAATAGTCCTAGGTGTGTGGAAATACGTCAGGTGAGCGGGGGCAGCACGGGGCAGGATGGGAGCCTAGCTGCTGGCACTTGGCACTTACCTCAGTTATGTATTAAGAAAGGGAAGGATCCCTGACTCTTGCTCTTCTTCCAGTATTGACTCTTCTCTGGCAGGCAGGTGAGTGTCCATGTGCTCTGAAATACTCTTGTCTTGTGCAGTATGTTGCATGGGAAGCACTGACCTAATTAAAAGGAACCATTCCAGGTTAGGAGCTGCCAGTTTATGGCCTGCGAGAGGTCCCTTCTTGTGTGAAGGAACAGCTTGCAGCTCATCTCTGTTTTGCTAATCTAATTTAGTTAATCTTGCACTTTTGAGGGAGTTTCTTCCCACTCATGGACCTGAAGAGGTGGGTGTGTGAAGCTCACTTTGATTCTTTTTCTGTCTGCCATTAGATGTCTGTGGCAGAGACAGTGACTTGAAGACTGGCTGTATCTCATCTCCTCTAACCATGTCAGCTTTGCTGTCATTGTCCAGCTGCTTCCCAAGACTCCATGCTGCCCTCACTCCTAGCCAGCCCCTGGCATGGCTGTCATGTGTTGCAGGCATGCCTTTCTTCAAGACTTGGGAACTGGTTCTGGTGTCCCAGCAGTTCCAGCTTGTTCCGGGTGCCTCACTGAAGCTCTTCTGGGGCCTCTCCAGTAAGACTTTACAAGAAGTATTCAGGGTAGAAATTACAGGAAGACTTTAACCTCTAACACTGACTGGATTGCATTGGGGTACAGTCACCCCAGACATCTGGTCTTGGTCTCAAGCCAAGCTCGACTTTTAAGAAGCTCTGCTTGTGCAGTGCAGACACAAAATTTTCCATGCTGTGTCTTCCCAGGCTTGGCCCCTGCTGTCTCTTGAGGCTGTTCAAGATGTTTGTTGATTGTGACACTTCCTCAGGAGCCTCCCTTGAGAAGGCTTTGGGGATAGAGGGGAGGGTCTGCCACAATATCTTAGCTCTGCTGGCCATTCTCAGATCTCTGGGTCAGGAAGTAAATTACCTAGACTCATTGCAGAGTCAATCAGTTTATTCAATTAATCGACAAGTGTTTGTTCTGCTGCCTGGAGGCAAGACACAGAATTGACTGCCTTGAACTCCTAGACCCCAGTGTTGTTGCATTAGATGAAACCTTTCTACGTTTGCACAGCTGCTTGACAGGGCTGGGGACCCCAGGAAGGGCTGGAGGACTAGAGAGTCACTGAGTCACTCTTGAAGGAGATACACAGTGCTTTTATCAGCCTGTCCATGGCAGAATTCAAGAGATGACTTGATCTACCTCCAAGAAGTGGTGTAAATCAGTCTAATCTTAGTTGACAACCATGGAAGGTGACCAGCAGCTGGAAGCTGAAGCCCCACACCCAAAGCAAAAACAATTTTCTGTTCACCTTCTTTAGCACAGACTCATCTGACTGATGTGGTAGATGATATTGGGCAGAGGGACATTTTTGCTGTCTCCCGTGCCCTGGATCATGGCTTGCCATGTGGGTAGTGTCCTGAGCAGGCTCCAGATACTACTCTCCCTTTGCAAGAGCTGGAGAACTCTGCCCTCAGAACTCTTCACCTGGAGATTCTGATATAGTTCAGGCCCTCCTCTGCCATTCATGCTTTCCCTCTCCAAAACCTTTATTTCTGTCTGGCCACAAACCTGTCCTCTGTTTGGCAACTCATGACTTTTTCTGGCAGAACCCTGTCTCTGCCTGCTTTCAGCCAGAGCCCATTGCCTACAGATCTCTTTACTCCTTTAGCTCAATTTCTTGTCACCATGTGTGACACTCCAGTTTTTCCTGTCTGGCTGTGCTGTGCTCTCAGGGAGGTGACATCTTTCTCTTCCCTCTGTACTGAAGCAGCATTCCTCCATGCTTCTCCGTGGTATTCTGCACTGTTCCCACTGTGCTTCCATCATGGCACTGTGCTCTAGGCCCAAACACTCTGCCTGCTCTCTTTCACACTGACTTCCTCCACTTTTCCTTCCAAAGGCATGGAGAGAAGTAGATGTCACTGAACAGCTGCTCCCCTTCCCTTACAAATTCCTTGCTTTCCAGGAAAGGTTATCCCTGTCTGATCTCCCGAAGGCCTTTCTAACAGTATATGCTTCACTTTTGCTTTCAGTGAAGTGCCCTCATTCTTACTTTGGTATTACATGCCCCAGGAAAAGCACTGTTTTGCAAGACAGGGTTTGCCCAATACTCTGACCCTCAGTTTACTGAGCAGCCAAAGGACAAGATCTGTGTGAGACAGGTGAAGCTCTGCTCTTCCTGATTTCTGCTGTCATGCCCTTTTGGAGCCTGAGCTGCCAGACAGGGGTATTATCCCCAAGCTGCAGCTATGATGGGAAGCTGATATGCAGGGAATTGTGTGACCCCCTTTCTGTGCTTGCACAGCCAGCTCAGGACTAATTTCACAGTGCTCAAACTTGGCTGTATTGACCAGACTAATTAAAGGGCAGGCCTGACATTAGATCGAGATTGCAAATAGGTTTCCTGCTGTGCATCTCTTCCCACCCTTGCCTTCCAGTCTAGTTCAGGTCCTTCTTGCTGTGGGAGAGCTTGTCTTTCTGGCTGTTCTCCTGGTCCCTTGGGGAGCAGCTGCAGTGCGCCACTGCTATTCTTAGCTGTGAAGACAGCGTGCAAGTACCTGGCCCAGCAGAGCTGGAGCTGGAGCACTGCTCTCTGCCCAGCAGAACTCAGATAAATTATCCAGAAGATCTTGGTAGCATGTAATTGAGCAGCTCTGCCACAGGCTGTGCTTCCAGCTATGTACACTCTGCTGTGCAGCAAGGCACAATAATTGCTTGCTCCCTTGGAAGCCAAGAGCTCTGGGTTTGTCTCAAGTGATTGTGCCCTCTTCTCTGAGATTTTGGAGGGACTCCTCAGATTCACTTACCATGTTTCATGCTTCTTTCTTTCCTGGTGGGAGGTTGCATACATCAGACAATTATCCTTCCTTGGCTATTTAGCTTGTGCTAAAGATATTTTGTCACCTGGCTTCTGGCACAGCCCCTTCTTTAACACAGAAATGGAGATGTTCAGGTGCTGGGGTAGGTGTCCTGGGTATGCCTTGAGCCTTGGCTCTGTTCAGATCTGGTGGTAATAGCTCCAGAGTGATCTGCTTTCTAGCTGCTGCCAGGACAATGATCTGTAAGTTTTTCCCAGCACTAACCAAGTCACAGCCTTGACTTGCCCTGCTGCCCTGGGATGTGCTAACAGCTACAACAAGCAACAGGGGAATGTCCCTTATACAGCACAGCTTTCACATCTGTGAAGGATTCGGGGCAGGATGTGCTGTTCTGTCTCACTAATGGGTTTCTCAGTTCTGCATGGCCATCTGCTTCGTGCTGGCTCTCTCCTGTCCAGCTCCTGGGTGTGCTCCTGCTGCTTTGTTGGCCCCAGCCAGCTTGGCTCTCCCTTCGCTTTCAAAGGAAAGGCTTGGTCTGGGGCCCAGCCCGAGCTGCATGTTGCACCCTGGTCCCTGAGTGTCAGCAGTGCTGGCACAGGTGCTGCTGGCCACCCGCCTGGCAGGTCCCTGGCAGTAGCACCAGCGAAAAGCATGTGGCTGAATGGTCTGACTGATCGCGCCGTCTCCCTCTCTCTCTGCCCCAGATCGGCCGACCATTCTCTGCCCGGATCTTCCGTTTCCACAGACTTTGGCAGCTGGCAGATGGTGACAGGGTGTGGCAGTATTCGGGAGCAGGCAATCCTGAACGCAGACGCCTCTCTCCCTTGCAGTTTCCCGGATGAGTTCTCTAGCACTTGCCTGTAAGTGTCTCAAATGCAGGATCTCTCGTTTGGTCTCTTGGCTGCCTGCGAGCGCTGCAACTTTATCACTCTGGCACTTTCGGAGAAGCCTGGGAGCCCGTAACAAACTGTTCATCTTCTCTGCCTCGATGCTTTCCTTCCACAAACTCAGTCCCTGAGCACTCTTTGCTTATGCTGAACACGGAAAGAAAACGGCACTTTCTCTGCCTAATGATGGGGGAGCTCTTTGCTTTCTGTAGGAAGAAGAGGTTTTTCTCTCTTCCTTGAAGATGCTGAATTTGGGCATAAGTTGAGTGCAATTGAGGATTCATGTTTGTCAGGACAGGACTGGTAACCCAGATTTCTTGCTTTTGGATTTTGCTCACCTACATTTCCCCACTGGGGTCAGATCCTTGCTGGAGTAAGAGAAGGACTTTCCTTCTGTAACTCAAATTTGCTGGCTTTGTGCAGCATCATTTGCAGGTGCTGTGCCTGGCCAGTGCAGAGCCACAGAGACCCTGTGTCCTGCCACATCCTGCCACATGAAATGGCTGGGAGGCAAATGTTCTCCCCAAATAGAAATCCACCTCTGGAAGCTTGAAAGACTGGAGATGCGCTTTAATTACTGTTAGAGGAGAACCTTGGTTTGTGCCTTCAGGCTGCAAACTCTCCATCAAGAAACTGAAATGGCAGATCAGGAGCTGCTCTTAGCAAGCAGTGCAAGAGCTATGCTGCCAGATGCTCGGTCCCTTACTGAGATCTGAGTACGTGCTTTGGAGGCAGAGGGCAAGCAACGTGAAAACCTGTGTCTCCTGTGAGACAGGCTGCCTGCCCTGGCTCTCTGTCTCGTGTGGCTGCGTGCTGTGCTGATGAACAGAGCAGAGCAGCTGCCTTCAAGTTACGGTGAAGCTACAAGATCCATGAATTGACAGATCATTGCAAGAGATGTTGGACGTGGCCTGGCCAGGATTTGCTCTTCTCCTTTCCTGAAGACACACTGAGCTGCTCCTGCAGTAGTTTGGAGATGGGCAAGGGAGAAGGGACTGAAGGATGGGCATCTGAATAGTGAATTCTTTACTGTGTCCTGAGCCTGGCTGTGCTTGGTCACTGCTGATCACCAGCGAGTTGTTGCTGCCCTTGGAGTTAGATCCAATGTCAGAATAGGGAATCCAGTAGAGGAACATGAAACAAAGTTGATAGGCCTTAGGCTTCTGCAGTTTGGAGAGTGACTGCTTGGGGCAGTGGATTCAAAAGGGAGAGAACAGTGGTGGTGCTTCTCTTGTGGGTGCTCTGCCCTGTTCAGCTATTCACTAAAGCTGTGGGATGCTTAGGGGTTGAGGACTGCTCAATTGAAGGTGCTGGGACCAGGCACTGCATTTAAAGGAGGATGAGTTCCCAGCAGCGTTGTGTTGAGCTTAACGCAGAGCCTCTGCCCTCTCCCTGCTCTGCATCAGCCCTGTTTGCTCAGGACTCCATTGTGGTTTTATCCCAGTTTTTGCAGCCCAACACAGTATGATTTTTTTTCTTTTAATTCCATTTAAGTTCCCACTTTGCATCTTCACTGGCAGCAGCTCGATGAAGGTATGCTTTTCACAGCCTACTTCTTGTGCTTGTGTGGGGCTTGTCAGGGCTTACTTCGAGCTGGGGCTTTGACAGCCTCCTCTCATCCCGCACCCCGAGCTGCAGGCGAGCGGGCAGGCTGTAGGAAGTGTAGCGGGGCAGAGTGCCGTGGATTTGGCAAGGAAGCGCGACCTGCCTCCGCGGTGAACAGTTCAGGGGGAATGCTGCAGCCGGTCTCCAGGGCCTGGTGTGGAGCAGTGGCTGGCTGCTTGACCCTCTGACTTGGAGTGTCTCACTCCATGAAACAAACCCAAAACCCCAAACACAAAATCTGCCCTGTAAAGAGGCGTGAGAGCCACAAGACACGGGACCTAACTGCTGCACGCCCTCGCTTACCTCTGCGCGTGACATCTGAGATCGCTGTACTCGGGTGCAAGTAAGTCCTGCCTTCACGGAGTTTATTTTAAATGCTAGCAGGTTTGCGAGTTCCACGTCCTAATTAGGTTGCCAGAAAGCATCGCTAATGTGTTTAGATATGTTGTTGCCTTTTTTTGCCCTCTGGCTTCTCTTTATTATCAGACACAGTAAACAGCGGCCTGGTTGGCTGCCTCGGCATCGCTTGCTGTTTATAGGCCTCCCACCATATCCTCTTGCTGCTGTTTCCGGACCGAAGCTGTTGGCTGTGGGTGGTTAACACTTCCATTCAGATGAGCTGTGCCAATTTATAGCCAGCCCAGGCGCTGGAAGATTAAAGAGAATTTTTTATGGGGAAGGTTCGCACTGTGCCCTTGGAGTGACCTTTGAGGAATGTCTTAATCTCTCTGGGAACCGCTGGCACGTCGAAGAGGCACCACAGCAAGGATTGTTTTAGGCTGGAGAGCTTGAAACAGCTGTCTCTGAGCCCCAGTCTTGCTTTTGCCTGCTCCCTTGGCTGAAGTCTCGCCTTCCTTCCTGCTGTTTTTCCCCTGCCCCTAACCAGGTGTGTGGATCAGCCGGAGAGGAGAGCAAGTCTCATGGGAAGTCGTGCCCTACTCTGCTCCTGTTTGCCGAGAGCAGCTATGCTGGGGAGCCAGAAGTAAAGCACTGCTGAGCTCTCTTCTTCCTATGGCTGGAGTGTTCCTTGGGGCTTTTGTCACCTTGTCTGCTCCCTCTCATCCCCCTTTCCACAGTGCTGTGTCTGCTGGCACAAGCACATGAGGCTGGGGCTGGTGGAAGTGAGGGATGGTTGCAAATAGGTTGGAAGTGACTCTCTGGGCACAGCACGTGTGGTCAGTCTTCATATGTGTGAGGAGGGGAAGGAGCTGGTGCAGGGACTGATGTCAGCACCCACTTGACCAAAGCATCACTTTGTTTATGAACTGCAGCCTTGTGAGCACCATGGTAGTGGGAGAAATAGGGGGCAGTGGAGTGTGTGAGGGAGGAAACCCTGTGGGGAGCAGGAGACTCAAGCTGCAAGTGGCTCTGTGGGTTGGGTTGGATGAGGAGGCAGTGGCAGCAGCTGCCACCAGCTCTGTGGAAAGAGCCTTTTGGGGTTTGCACTTCCTTAGCCACTGCAGCCCATTGAGCACCACAGCCCTCTGTTAGGAGTAAGATCCGAGATGTGAAGAGGGATGGCTGCAGTCACTGACCTCCCCTTCTCTCTCCTAGACTGGTGTCAGCGAGTGACCGTGAGTCCCGTCTGGAAGAAGTGCGTTCTGCCTTTCTGGCCAGCTACAGCCGGACCATCGGCCTAAAGGCCGTGCCCCCCAGCCCCTCAGGGGCCATCGGTGGCCTCCTCGAGCAGTTCGTGCGGGGCGTGGGACTGAGAGGCAGCAGCACCCTCTGAACACGGCCTGACCACTGCCTGCAAAACTGGGGCTGGCGCGTCCCCCAGCAGAGTCCTAGGACCCTCTCCTCGGTGCAGGCACCTGCTGCACCCAGCGCCCGCCGCCAGTCCCCCCTGCCTGGGGTTGGGGGGTGCGGGGTCTCCGGCGAGTCTCTGCAGTAAATGACCCGAGCTGTGCCCTCTTCTGCCTCCTCTCTGGGCTGCGGGCGGGGGCAGCGGGGCCGGGCGGGGGGCGGCGCGGGGGAGCCGCGNGCGTGCCGGGCACCAAGGTGGAGCTCACCGTGTCCTGCCGGTGAGCCGGGAGCCGGGCGGGGGAGCGGGAGGGCGGGGGCTAGTCCGTGGGCAGGGGTAGGTGCGAAACGCACCGGGATGCGCTGCGGGGCTGCTCCCTGCGTCCCACTGCCCGCCGCTCAGCCCCTGGCTCAGGGGGTTGTGAGCTGCGCGTCCTCCTCTTTCCCCGGCTAGCTCTCGGTGCCGGGGCGTATGCCCAGCGTTCTTCTGCCCTGCTGCCCCCCGTCCCGTCCCCTTCATGGGGTCCCGTGGGATGCTGTCACTGGGTACGGCTGCGTGAAGCGACCCGATGCCCTCACCCGGGGTTGGGGCGTGGGACAGCCCCTCGCGGGGCGATGTTTGTGGGAGGTGGGTGATGCTGGCGGGCCGGGGTGATGCCGGCGGGGCGCGGGGTGCCGGCGCTGGCTGCGAGCGGCTGCCCGGCTCGGTGCAAGGCAACGGGACCGGGAAGGTGGCAGCTTTGGCGATGGCGGGATGGGGACCGCGGGAGAGGGGCTGCTCTGCGTTCCAGCTTCTGGCCAGGGTCCGCCGGTCAAGCGGCGGCGGCTGAGCCGGTCTGCCGGCGGCTAAATATAGCCCGTCGGAGGCACCGCTGCCTGCGGCCGGGGGTCCCGCTCGCAGGGACAGGCACCAGCGCCCTGCTGGCGGGTAGCGTCCCTGTGCCATGGATCCTGTGCCAGGGAGCGCCCAGACCAGGGTGTGCACCTCCAGCACATCCCCGAGCTATGCAAATTCTGGGCCGGGCCGGGGGCTGTCGTGCCCTCTCCGCGGCTGAGCCCTGGCCCTCGCTACGAGCTTCCCCGACAGCAGGCAGAGGGACTGTGGGGCCGCGGGACTGGGCAGCTTCAGGCAGGGACCAGGGCTCACACCTGCAAACAACCCAGGGCAGGGGTAGCCTTCGGTTTAGCAGCCCCAGGACCCAGCCCAGACCAGGGCGGGATCTCTCCCATGTGCGCTGGGGCCAGGGGAGCTGGCTTAGCCCCGCAGCCCCCAGCCGTGCCCCAGCCCACCCTGTGCTGCCACCCCGGGGGTGCGGGAAGTATCCCAGCAGAGCCGGTAGCATCCCCCGGCACTTTCCGGTGTCACACCGCGCACAGGACGACGATCAATCGCTCTCCCGGTAGGTGTGTCTGGGGATGCCCACTGGCTGCTCAGCCCCTGCTCCAAGAGTCTCCTTTCTTCTTACTTCTGCACCCTGCCATTAGCCAAGCTCCTGCTGCCGGGGCGCGGCGGGCACTCAGCCGGCGCCGGCGGCACCGGGGAAGGTTTCGTCCTGTAAATGGGTTCCCTGTCATGTTCAATCATCATCAGCGCTGGAGACGCTGCTCGCCGCTCGCCTTGCTGCCCCACCGAACCTTGCAGAGGGAGCCAGCGTGTCTCCTTGGGAGGGCCGGTGCTCTTGTCCATGGGTGCCAGCACGGCCTTCTGGCATGGTGCTGACCTGTGATCGGGGGATGGACGTGGGGACCCGTTGCTGGGCCAGGTCGGTGGCGCTCAGGATGACTGATGTCTGGCTCTTCCCCCAGGAACCTGCTGGACATGGACACTTTCTCCAAGTCCGACCCAGGTGGGTGGTGGAGCCGGGCAGGGGGCATGGCATGGCACAGACACGGCACGGCAGCCTGGCTCTGCTCCTCTCTCCGCAGTGGTGGTCCTCTTTGTGCAGGTCTCGGGGAGCAGCGAGTGGAAGGAGGTGAGCGTGGCCCCCTCTCCTGGCTAATCCTCGGCTGGGTTAAACGGGCCCATATGGCCACTCGTGTCCACGCTAATGATCCCTCCCCGTCCATGCTAATGATCCGGCCCCGCCAGCAGCCAGCAGCGCTAATCCCCCACCGGGATTAGCGCCGAGACAGCTGCGAAGGGGTCGGGTCCGGGGGGGCCACCCTTACCCCTCTCCCTGCAGTTCGGACGCACCGAGGTGATTGACAACACCCTGAACCCCGACTTTGTCCGCAAGTTCGTCCTTGACTACTACTTCGAGGAGAAACAAAACCTCCGCTTCGATGTGTGAGTAGGGGGGCCAGGGAAGGGCTTGGCCTCACTAAGGGTGGAACAAAGCACCGAGTCAGTAATAAATAAGGATAATAAATAAGAATATAGTGTCGAATCGCCCAGATGGGGGGGAAGCAGGGCTGTGTGCTGGAGCATCCCTGCAGCTACCAGCTCAGGGCTCTGCTCTCCCACACCAGCTACAACGTGGACTCCAAGAGCTGCTCCGCTTTAAAGCAGGTGAGCACAGCCTGTGCTGGGGGGATGTGTAGTGACGCCATGGTGGGACCCCCCACAGGTCTGTGCCCTGTGTGGGTGCTGGCGGGGGGACTAGTGCCCCTCAGAGGGCTCTAACCTGCTCTCCCATCTCTCCATGCCCCATGGGAACTGGCAGAAGGTAGGTGCCTGCCACACACCAGCCCCTGCTCTGCCCTGGGAACCCAGCTGTCATGGGAGTGCCTGCTGGGGCAGGATGGGGCCAGGACATGCCATGGGGTTGGCTTTTGAGGGGTAGGATGGGTCTAGAGTGGCCCAAGTGATCCAGGACAGGTCAGGGCATGTAGGGCAGTTTTTGGGGGGGACACAGGATGGGTCAAGGGCTGTGGGCTGGCCCTGGAGACGCAGAATGAGTGTAAGGCACATGCAGCAGGCACCTGGGATAGTACTGGGGATGCACGATGGGTCCTGGGCTGCAAAGTGGCTCTTGGGTCACAGTGTAGGTTCAGGAAACTTGGGGTGGCCCAGAGTCAAATTGGTGGCAGGTCCCATGGGTGTGTTGGGAGAGAAAGGGGTGAGTGTGGGTGATGGAGGACTGGGGCAACAGCCCTCTAGGGTCTCACAGCACTTTGTTTGGGGCACAGGACTTCCTGGGGCAGGCATTCCTGGCACTGGGAGAGGTGATTGGGTCCCAACGGGGACGCCTGGAGAGACCCCTAACGTGAGTCACACCCTGAGGTGAGGTGAGGTGGGAGAGTCCCACACTGTGTCTCCACCACCTGCCCCACTGGACCCCTCCCTGCATGTCCTGTGCTGGGGATTCTGGTCCCCAAGCCTGACCTCACCTCTTGCCCCTGAACTGTCCTCCTTGTCCCCAAGCTGACTGTGTGCCTCTGGTTGCAGGGGTGTCCCAGGGAAGCGGTGTGGGACGATCCTGGTGCTGGCCGAGGAGCTGAGCAACTGCCGGGTGAGTACCGATGTACCGGCTGCTGTGAGGAGAGGGCTGCATGGTCCCTCAGTACAGAAGCTGCTGGTGCCAGGGGTGAGGAGGTGGCTGGCAGTGACGGTCCCTGTCCTCAGGACATCGTCACAATGCAGCTGTGTGCCAACAAGCTGGACAAGAAGGACTTCTTTGGAAAATCCGACCCTTTCCTCGTCTTCTATCGCAGCAATGAGGATGGCACGTGAGCACAGGGGCCCAGTGGGGCAGACAGGGTGCCAACGTCACCAGATGGTGTGGCCCAACGCTGCCCTGTCCCCCCAGCTTTACGATCTGCCATAAGACAGAGGTGGTGAAGAACACACTCAACCCGGTGTGGCAGCCCTTCACCATCCCCGTGCGCGCCCTCTGCAATGGCGACTACGACCGGTACAGGAATGGGGATGGAGATAGGGATGGGCAGCCGTGGGGCCAGAGCAGGGTATGAGCAGTTCTTTGTGGGCTTGGCCCCGCAGCAGCAGGCAGCTCAGAATTGGGTCCCGATTGGGATTTTTTCTCTTTTGCAACCCAAATTACATAAAGGCATCCCCCTCCTTTCCAAGGCCCCCTCCGTGACCCAAATTCCCTGCTCTCTCCCAGCAGAGCAGCAGGCTGGGCAGGCAGGGTGGCTCTGCAGGAAGCTGGTGGGCAGAGTGCTCACTGCAAGTTGGGCTGTGGGGCTGGGTGTCCCCAAATCAGGGGCTGGAGGGGCTGTGCCAGCCTGGCTGGTAGCTCACCCACTATGTGCCTTCACTTTCAGGACGGTGAAGATAGATGTGTATGACTGGGACCGAGATGGGAGGTGAGGCAAGGGACATCAGAGTGCTGCTGAAGCTTCCCAGGGCACCTCTCACCCAGGTGCCTGGCCGTGCTGACCCTGTGTTCCTCCTGTAGCCACGACTTCATTGGGGAATTTGCCACCAGCTACCGGGAGCTCTCTCGAGCACAGAGTCAGTTCACAGTGTATGAGGTAGGATGTGAGTCAGGGTGAGGGCAGGGTGCACTCCATGCTGGGACTGACCCACCCTGGTGCTTGCAGGTGCTGAATCCCAGGAAGAAATGCAAGAAGAAGAAATATGTGAATTCTGGCACCGTGAGTTGGGCTGGGGAGTTCCTAGGCCTCCTGCCTTCCAGGGGCTGGTGCTGCTCCATCTGCTGTGTGTGCCAGGTTTGGGGGGGCTCTAGATCTGATCCCCTGTGCCCACAGGTGACACTGCTCTCCTTCTCTGTTGAGTCTGAGTTCACCTTCGTTGACTACATACGGGGCGGGTGAGTGGGGGGCCAGGAGCCCCCCAGCTCCTCGAGATCCCCCATGGCTGAGAGTCTCGGGGCAAGGACAGTGGTGACGGTGAAAGCTCAGCCTGGGGGTGACACAGGGGCAGTGGGGCTGGGAAGTAGATGCAGAATGGTGGCATGGGGCTGTGGGGTGCTGGCTGGGGAAGGGGGGCCCAGGCAGTGGGTCTGGGCAGGGAAACCCCGCACTATGGGGCTGGAAGAGGGTATCCCTGTGCGGTGGGGCCGGCAGCCTCCCTCGCTCTCCCCCTAAAGGACACAGCTGAATTTCACTGTTGCCATTGACTTCACGGCCTCCAATGGTGAGTGCACCTGATGTCTGGGGGGGTCCCCATCACCGTGGGGCTGGCCATGGGGCGGGTGCGATGGGCACTGTGCCGCAGGGTTGCCATCACAGCCCACCTCGCTGCACTACGCGAGCCCCTACCAGCTGAGCGCCTATGCCCTGGCTCTGAAGGCAGTGGGGGAAATCATCCAGGACTACGACAGTGACAAGCTCTTCCCTGCCTACGGCTTTGGTGCCAAAGTCCCACCTGACGGCAAGATCTCCCACCAGTTTCCTCTGGTGCGCCCTCCTTGTGGGACAAGGCTGAGAGCGAACCCAGACCCCCTGGCTGTGGGGCAGAGCTGGTCTTAGGGTGCCCACAGCAGCTTGGCGGGGAGGGGAAGCACCCTGGCCACATTCTGCCCCAGCATCCCACAGCCTGGGGGACACCAGGGGCTGTGATCCCCCTCCAAGTGCCCATCTCTGTCCCGCAGAACAACAATGCGGAGAACCCCAGCTGTGCCGGCATCGAAGGCGTGCTGGAGTCCTACCTCCAGAGCCTGCGCACCGTCCAGCTCTACGGTCCTACCAACTTTGCTCCTGTCATCAACCAGGTGGCTGGGTGAGCACCGGGGCACTCTCCCCTTTGCCATCCCCAAATGCCATCTGTCCCATGGCAGGTCCCACTGCCCCACCCCAGTGGGGTGCTGGAGGGACCCCACCCCTTTTCCCCACAGGACAGCCGCCCAGGTGACCGATGGCTCACAATACCATGTCCTCCTCATCATCACTGACGGTGTCATCTCTGACATGCTGCAGACCAAGGAAGCCATTGTCACCGTGAGTGCACCCTTGTTGCTCTGAGTTTACCTCACATGGGCACTATGCTGGCTGACACCCTGCCTCTGCTCCACAGGCTTCCTCCCTGCCCATGTCCATCATCATCGTGGGAGTAGGTCCAGCTGAGTTTGAGGGTGAGTTGGGACGTGGGGACACGAGGGAAGAGGGATGGAAACATCGTCCCTTCCTGTGGGATGCCAAAGGCATCCAAAGGGCTGGTGTTTCCGTCCCCGGTGTTCACCCCACCGAGGCTTGGTGACACCAGCTGTCCCTCCCAGCCATGGAGGAGCTGGATGGTGATGAGGTCCGGTTGTCTTCCCGGGGACGATATGCCGAGAGGGACATTGTACAGGTAACTCTGGCATTCAATCCAGACCTGCTATGGGTGAGAGATGCTCAGTCCCCCTTGCCGACCCCCCACAGCAATAGAGTTGTTTCCAACCTGACTGCAAACTTCTTGCCCTCAAAGTTTGTGCCATTTCGGGATTACATGGACGACTCGGGCAACCAGGTGCTGAGCATGGCCCGCCTGGCCAAGGACGTGCTGGCTGAGATCCCTGAGCAGCTGCTCTCTTACATGAAGACCCGTGACATCAAGCCTCGCCGGGCAGATCCCGAGTAGCTCTTCCACGAGCCATGGGACTGGCTGGTGGGGCGAGGATACTTCACCTTTCTTCTGCTGGTGGCCAGGGCTTAACCATGGAAGTGTGGCCTCATTAGGGAGATAATCAGCTGCTATGGTTGGTCAAAACAGGGCTGGGACACGCTTCTGGCAGTGAGACCACAGGGCAGGACATCCTCGGCTGCCCCTTGCTCCTGCCTTATGTCCGGCAGCAAGGCGGGACGGTGCCTCGTCCGTGGCAGCGCGAGCAGGGCCAGCGCCGAGGGGGACACAACGTGTGCGTGTGTGTGTGTGCGCATCCCGGGAGAGCAGCCTGGCGTCTGCCCCAGGGGAAGGCTGACCCTGAGTGCCTGCCGGGGGTCTCAGCACCCCTGCTCCTTGGGGCAGCGGCCTCGCCCTGCTCCTGCCTGTGCCCCATTCCTGCCTGCACCCCGCTCCTGCCTGCGCCCTCTCCGGCTCTGCTGACCCGGGCTGGCCGGCCTGCCCCGTGCCCTGCCCCACGGCCGCGGCTCCCGCCGCCGGGGGGTGCCGGGGCGGAGGGCAGGCGAGTCTCTACTGCGTTACCGACTGTAAATAAACTGCTCAACCGGGTCTGCTGCCGTGTTGGGGCAGGGGGAGCGGAGAGACCAAGGGGCACGGGAGGACGGGTGGGGCGCGGGAGGCCAGGAGGCCGAAGGTACTGGCGGGCCGTGGAGGCGGGCCGGGGTAACCGGAAGGATCTCGGACCTGGGGTGACCTGGGGGGCCGCGGGACCCGGAGGGACCGGGAGGACCGAAGGGGTGACGGGGGCGAGNCCCGGCCCGGCCCGGCCTCGGCCCCCCGCGGCCCCGCCATGGGCGTAGACTTCGACGTGAAGACCTTCTGCCACAACCTGCGGGCCACCAAGCCGCCCTACGAATGCCCGGTGGGCACCTGCCGCAAGATCTACAAGAGCTACAGCGGGATCGAGTACCACCTGTACCACTATGACCACGACAACCCGCCCCCGCCCCAGCACACCCCCCTGCGCAAGCACAAGAAGAAGGGGCGCCAGGCCCGCGCCGCCAACAAGCAGTCGCCCAGCCCCTCCGAGACCTCCCAGTCGCCCGGCCGAGAGGTGATGACCTACGCCCAGGCCCAGCGCATGGTGGAGGTGGACCTGCATGGCCGCGTCCACCGCATCAGCATCTTCGATAATCTCGACGTGGTGTCCGAGGACGAGGATGTTCCCGAGGAGGTGCCCGAGAATGGGAGCAATAAGGAGAACACGGAGACACAGAGCGTCCCGCCCAAATCTGGGAAGCACAAGAACAAGGAGAAACGCAAGGACTCCAACCACCACCACCACAACGCCTCGGCCAGCACTACCCCCAAGCTGCCCGAGGTGGTGTACCGAGAGCTGGAGCAGGACACCCCTGACGCCCCGCCTCGTCCCACCTCGTACTACAGGTATTGTCCATGGCAGGGTGCAAGGAGGCTCCTAGGCTCACGCCCTGGGTTTGGAGGCAGAATTGGCCCCACTCTGTTCAAGTGGCTTGCCTGTGGCTCCTGGAAATGGCCTCTGTCTGCCTCTCCCAGGTCTCACAGAACTGGCTGTTGTATGGCTTCAGGCTCCTGGAGCTCTGCCTGGTGTCACATCACAGTTCTGAGGGGTCTGTGCATCTATAGAGCTCTCAGGTCATTGCCAGCAGTTTGATTGCTGTGCTCTTTCCTTGCTGGAATAGCACATAAAATCAAAACAAAACCCAAATGTGTCCTTTTGCCTCTCATTTTGCTTTTTTGGAGGTATGCTGTGATATTTTCAGAGCCCTTCAGCACCAAGGTGTGCCTGTAGGATCTATCTTGTTTGTGGGCATAATTGTTAATTGTTATCCTGCAGTACTCTGTGAGAGATTTGGTAGGTGCAGTGGCCCCAGTTAATGCCTCAGGCAGGAGTTAACAGAGCCCCTAACCAGAATCAATGAAATGTGGTGCCTCCGTGCATGGTTATTGTGTCTTGGTCGTGAGGCTGCTGCCTCCAGAGCACTGGCACTTGCTGGGTGGAACATGCAGGCCCCCTCCTTGCACTGTTGAGTCTCCAAGGCCTGACCTTGCTCCTTAGACCAGTGTTGTTTTGTCTCCAAGCTGCTGTTGTGCTTCTGTGCTAGTCAGGGTGCAGCAGCACCTTCCGCTTCTGCACATTCCTGCCTTGTCCCTGTTTCTTTATTTTGACTTTCCCTCAGTCACAGACAAATCCTGGAGTTGGGGCTCTGCAGCTCCAGCCGTGTAAAACATGCCCTTACTTTCTGATGCTGTCCTTCCAGGTACATTGAGAAGTCGGCAGAGGAGCTGGATGAGGAGGTGGAATACGACATGGATGAGGAGGATTATATCTGGCTGGACATCATGAATGAGAGGCGGAAGAACGAAGGCGTGAGTCCTATTCCCCAGGAGATCTTCGAGTACCTGATGGACCGGCTGGAGAAGGAGTCCTACTTTGAGAGCCACAACAAGGGGGACCCAAACGCCTTGGTGGACGAGGACGCCGTCTGCTGCATCTGCAACGACGGGGAGTGTCAGAACAGCAACGTCATCCTGTTCTGCGACATGTGCAACCTGGCGGTGCACCAGGAGTGCTATGGGGTGCCCTATATCCCCGAGGGACAGTGGCTCTGCAGACGGTGCCTGCAGTCGCCCTCGCGCGCCGTGGACTGCGCCCTCTGCCCGAACAAGGGGGGGGCCTTCAAGCAGACGGACGATGGGCGCTGGGCACACGTGGTCTGTGCCCTCTGGATCCCGGAGGTGTGCTTTGCCAACACCGTCTTCCTGGAGCCCATCGACAGCATCGAGCACATCCCGCCCGCGCGCTGGAAGCTGACCTGTTACATTTGCAAGCAGCGGGGCTCTGGGGCTTGCATCCAGTGTCACAAAGCCAACTGCTACACTGCCTTCCATGTCACCTGCGCCCAGCAGGCCGGGCTGTACATGAAAATGGAGCCCGTCCGGGAGACGGGTGCCAACGGTACCTCCTTCAGCGTGCGCAAAACCGCCTACTGCGACATCCACACACCGCCGGGTTCTGTGCGCAGGCTTCCCGCCCTCTCCCACAGTGAGGGGGAAGAGGAGGATGAGGAAGAAGAGGAGGACGGGAAGGGCTGGAGTTCGGAGAAAGTCAAAAAAGCAAAGGCCAAGTCTAGGATCAAGATGAAGAAGGCGCGGAAGATCCTGGCAGAGAAACGAGCGGCAGCACCTGTGGTTTCTGTGCCCTGCATCCCTCCCCACAGGTACGACCTGCTGCCCTCCCCGAACTGGGGAGAAATTTCTCCTTTCCTCCATGCTTTGTGTCCTGCTTTCCACGTGGGCATTATCCTATTCCTCTCCTTAATTTTTTGCCACAAGTACTTCTCACTTCCTTGCCGCAGAGGGCTGTGGTGGTTTCCCTTGGGAGTCCTTCAGAGAGGCAGGGCCATGAGCTGCACCGCAAAGGTGTCTGGGCCCTCAGCAGGGCAGGAAATAGCTGCTGTTAGTTTAACAGTAGAGAGTGAACTTGGCCGGATGCGTCAGGAAGCAGCTGGAGGTTCCCAGCACTCTTTTCCTGTTGTGCTGACCTGAGGCGCTGGAGTAAACGAGGCAGGGAGGAGGGAACTGCTCTCCTTTCTGCCGAGGTCTGTTTTCTCCTGAGGCTGTGTCAGGCAAAAGACAGAAGTGTGGGAGTGATTCAGGCCTGGGAAATGGGCTAATCCAAGGGTTATTTTGGCTCTGGAGCAGAGAGGTCTGGGGCTGGGATCCCTGTGCTCTGCTGAGCAGAGCTCATCCGTCCTAGCAGCCATGTACTCCGTGCTGGGCTTTCTCGGTGCTCTGTGCCAGACACAGCAGCAGCTGCTCCTTCTCGGTGCTGCCTGTTGGAGCGGGGCCGGGCAGCCACGGGTGCTGAAAGCTGTCTGTGAGGAGGGGTGGCTGGAGAGCACCAGGGCTCCTGCCTGCCAAGGAACACGGCTGACTCTGCAGCATGAGGCCTCACTAGGGGTTGTGTTTCTGTCACATTCCAAACCTGTGGTTTCATGGGAAGGTGCAAACACCCTGTAGTTACAGTTGCAACTGCTTTGTGCCTTGCTCTTGTTAGATTGTTGGGCTGGCGTGCAAATCCCAAAACAAGAGCATCTAAGAGCCTTGCCAGAATTTCTCAGTGTAGTTTATAACTCCGGATGTTTTCAGCAGTGTGTAAAAGCACATAAGGGCACCCTAGGGTGTTTTTGGATCTCACTGTCACCCTGCAGCAGGCGACACCCGGTTGAAGCACAGGTTGGGCATGGAAGCGTTTGCCTTTGTGGTTGTGAGCCACCAATCCTGAGCTGCTGAGCTCTCCTCCTTCCTGTGGCAGGAGCTGTGCTGGGGCTGTGACCATAGGACACTGTCAAGACCCTCGGACCCTCAAGACTTATTTCCTGTGCAGTTGGAAAGGAGCACATGGAAGCCATGGGCTGTGTTCTGTGGGCAGTGTTCTGGTGACTTGGGGAGGCAGGTCTGTCACAAGGCTGCTGGCTTTTTGCCACAGTCTGTTTGTGTCCCAAACTTTTATTTTTGGTCACTCAGAGCTCAGTCCATAGCAAGAGCCTCTTTTTTTATGTGTGGACATGTTGGCAGGCAGTTTGTAGGGTCTTGCTGCTGTCATGCTCACAGTGAAACCCACACTGAGCTAGAAGCTGTTAACCTCTCCCCAGGCCTTCCTGTTGGGATTAATTATTCTTCAGGGCCTGTTGCCAGAATGTCTTCCTGTGGAAGCTTTGCTTGGCCAGTGATGGCACATGAGGCTGCTGTCCCCAGCAGCCCAGCCTCTTCAGCTGAGGCTGATGCAGGTTGGGTCTTCCCCTGGGAAGAGCTGTCCCTGGGAGGTGGGGACGTGCTGAGGGTTTGTCCTTTTGGCTCTACTGGCAGGGCATCTCTGTCCATCTGTGCTGAATGAGGCTGTCCCAGCCCCTCCAGACTATCTGCTGTTGTAGGGAGTAAGCAAGCAATCCCTTTTGTGGTGTTTTGGGCTGTTTGGGATAGTCTTGGATGGGACCTCTGTTGTACTCATGCCTCCTGCTCCCTCCTCGTGCTTTGCCAGGGCTTGAGTTTTTCTGGTAACATTTGGCCAGACCCCCTGTCACAGCAAGTGGACCTCAGGCAGGTAAATAATGGTTTTGGGGTAGTAGCACTGTAACACTTGTGGTCTCAGGAACTATGGGAGCTGTTAAAGGTCCAGCCCCCAGTGTTGCTGTCTTGCCCCAGGCTTTGCCCAAAAGTTGACTGGAAGTAGAAAGGAAAAGTCTGTTATGGAGAGGCAAGGCTGCACATTTCCTGGCATCCTCTGTTGTGCCTACCCTGTGTGACTTGGTGTTACAGAAAGTCCTGCCATGGAAAGGTTGTTCTCTGCCTGAGGAGCTTATCAGCTGTTCTCGGGTGGCCTTGCTGCTACATGTCCCCAGCCAGGGCTTCTCCTGCAGCAGCCAGGCTTGTCTTGTTGATGGACTCTGTGGTTCTTCTCCTTTCCTCAGGCTCAGTAAGATTACAAACCGTTTAACCATCCAGAGGAAGAGCCAGTTCATGCAGAGGCTGCACAGCTACTGGACTCTGAAGAGACAGTCCCGCAATGGTGTCCCCCTGCTCCGCCGCCTTCAGACACACCTGCAGTCACAGAGAAACTGCGACCAGGTAAGGGCTGCTTGTTGGGGGGCTGCAGGAACTCCTGGCTGTGTGCGTGCTTCCTGCGCCTTTGGAGCTGTGGGCTCGGAGCCTTTGCTGCATGCGATGCCTGCAGGTGCAGAACAGGGAGCAGGGGGGTGAGCTCTCAGGGGAGGAAAGGGCAGCCCCAGCTGCTTTTGCTGCTTCACCTTCTCTCCGCTCTCAGTGTTCAGAGAATTGCCAGGCAGCGACACCACTGGCAGCCTGCCACGAGAAGGGAATCCTGCCCTCTCAGGCTGCCACGCTGAAGGTAGTTCCTTTCTTTTGCCTGCATTTAGCCAGTGGTGATGGCAAACCTGTCAGAAATGGATCTAGTATGAGGCCACTGTGTCAGGCAGTGTTGAGAGAGATTGCCAGGGATCTCCAGAAACAGTCTGGAATGAACCAAGGCCTTGCTTCCAGTTTCTGATAGTGCTCCAGGAGTGCTCCCTCCAGATGCTGCATCCAGCCCACAGTCAGCACTTCCCAGATGTGAAGTTTGGTGCCAGAGAGGAAGATTTTATTTCTGGCTCCCTGTCTGAGCTGTAAATCTTTCTTTCTGAGCCCTTTGATGACTGTGACTGGGCAGGGGTTTCTCCTGCTTTTGTCCACTCTTACTGTTTTTGCTGGAGAAAGGAGAGTTGAGACTGCTTCTTCTCAGTTTTGGCTATGGCAGGATAAAAGCTTTAATTTTTTTGGTGCTCCAAAAATGAAAACAACCAGAGCTGTGTTCCCTTTTTGCCCCGTTGCACTTTGTCAGAACTGTGAGCAGCAGCACGGACCTCTTGGGCAGGTGCAGGCAGTTGGTCATGTTAGGAAGAGTATTTCCAGAGACTCAGGATGAGCACCTCCTGACATCTTAAGGGCTTGGTGTCCACGGGGCAGGTATTTAGCTCTTGACAGAGGTGAAACTGGTCCTGAATCACCTGCCTAGTTTACAAGAAAGGAGCTGTGACCTTTGCTGGACCAGCGGGTCAGACATGCTGGTTCCCTTTACCAGGGAAGAGCCCCAGCACATAGTCAGGAAGGTGGAGGTGGGAGCACATCTTCTCTCATCTCATGGTCTCTGATGTTCCCACAGAGAGACACTGAGGATAAGAACTGGGCCCTGAAGGAACAGCTGAAGTCATGGCAGCGCCTGCGCCATGACCTCGAGCGTGCACGCTTGCTGGTGGAGCTGATACGCAAGCGGGAGAAGCTCAAGAGAGAGACGGTAACAATTGCCCCTCCTTGGGGAGCTGCTGGGGTGGGCATCAGCAGGGGCTCCTTAGAGTGCTGTCGGTGTGCCAGGGTCTCCTTGGCTGTGCTGTGCCCTGTTAGAACAGCTCCAAGCAAAGGTATCTGCTCTGCAAGGCACAGGTGGGATGCACAGGTGCTGGAGTCGGTGTTACACCTCTGCTACCAAGAAATGGGGATGAGGGGCAGTCCCCACCCTTCAGTAAGGACAGGAGAGGGGTTGCTGTCCTGCAGGGCTGCATTGCTACTCCCTGGGGGCTGTCCCCACTGCCTGGCTGGGGCCAGGGGCTCAGCCTTGCTCTGTTCCTTTGTTTCAGATCAAAGTGCAGCAGGTGGCACTGGAAATGCAGCTGACCCCCTTCCTCATCCTCCTCCGCAAGACGCTTGAGCAGCTGCAGGAGAAAGACACGGGCAACATCTTCAGTGAGCCGGTCCCTCTGTCTGAGGTAACAGAAATCTACGAAGTAAGAACCCCCTCCCCAGATTTCTTCTTCACTCCAACTTGTCCCTTGCTCATGCCAAGGGCTGTCCAGGGTGTGCTCTGGTCCAGAAGATCCCTGATCAGCCTGGTGTTGGTTCACGCATCCCAGCACCACTCACTCACCCGAGGGGAGTGTGCTGCAATGTCCCTCCTGGGTGAGCCAAATGCAGAACAGCTGAGCTGGTGACAGCTGGGGCACAGCACGTGGCTCTTCCTCTGCGTGTGTTACTGGTGACATCCCAGGGACTGTGAGCAGCTGGGGATTCCCCCCTGGGAAAGGCGAAGTGCCAGACCTCAGCAGTTGGCATGCTCTTACCTGTCCTCTTGTGAAGGCCTCTTCTAAGTGACTGACTGAGCACAGCATGGAGAAGGGTTTGACCCTTAGACTGTCACTGCTGCAGGCAGGGGAGATAATTCCTGAGACTGTCCCTATCTGGGAACATGGGGAAAGTCCACATGGTCTCTGCAAGGTTCTGGCAGCAGGTCAGCATAGAGGCATCTTAGCAGATGGAGAGGAAGGCTGCACGATCTCACCTGCAGCCAGTGCTGCCACCTGGATGTCTCTGTTTTACCTTTCTGCACTCACTCTCACCCCTGGGGCTGCACTTGCAGCTCCCTCTCCAGGGAATAACATGTAGCATACTGGATCCCAGCTGCCTGCGGGCAGGAGTTGAGGACAGGATGCTGGCATGTGTGCTGGAGCCGTAAAAATGCTTCGGCGTGCATATCCGCTCTAACAGGTTGAGCACAGCACATGGGCTTCCTAGTCCGGAGGCGTTGCTGTTCCTCAAGCTGCAAAAGCAGACGGCATTCCCCGATGTGCATTTGGGCAGAGCACAGGGAGAGATACCTGATTCCTCTAACAACTGTTTTCTTGGAGCAGGTACTGCTAACTGTGCCTCCTGGGCTCTTAACTCTGGCTCTTTCCTCATGCAGGTCCCAGACTACCTGGATCACATCAAGAAGCCAATGGATTTTCAGACAATGAAACAAAATCTGGAAGCCTATCGCTATCTGAATTTCGATGACTTTGAGGAGGATTTCAACCTGATTATTAACAACTGTTTGAAATACAATGCCAAAGACACAATCTTCTACCGGGCAGCCATCCGTCTGCGGGAGCAGGGAGGGGCTGTGCTCCGGCAGGCTCGCCGGCAGGCAGAGAAGATGGGCATTGACTTTGAGACAGGCATGCACTTCCCCCACTGTGTAACAGTAGAAGAGGCTCAGATCCAAGACATTGAGGATGGTGGGTACTCGTTCCCTCTCCTGAGATACAAGGGCTACTCAGAGGTAAAGCCTGGGCAGAGTCAAGGCACCCAGGAGGAGTCTGAGCTGCCTCCTCTGGGAGGTTAAGTCGAATGCTGGGCTGTGTGTTCCCACTCCCTAGAGAGCTAGTGGTTTTGCCACTACCTATAGCCAGGTACCTATCAGCCCCATTAGGTTGGTTCTAGGCAGTGGTTTGTCTGTGTGTCCTTTCTTTCCTGTTGTGTCCTTGTTCCAGACAATGTGAACCCTGGTATTCTTCACACTGCTGATCAGCCTGCTTTCCCCAGTAATGGGTTGACTTCCCATAGGGCTCCTTCTCTTGGTCTTTTAGGGTAACTTCCCTAAAGAGTTCAAAGGTGTTTGGTGCCATGTCAGCTCCTTCTCCCCGTAGGGAACCTGGAATGCCTCATGCTCTTTCAGGTAGAGGAGCTCCTACGAGTTCCCAATTTCTTTCATCCATCTGCTCCTCTTTGTTTCCCCAGAAGATGTGCGGCTGCTGCTTTCGGAGAATCAGAAGCACCTGCCCTTGGAGGAGCAGCTCAAGATCCTGCTGGAGCGGCTGGATGAGGTCAACGCTGGCAAGCAGAGCATAGGACGGTCCCGCCGGGCCAAGATGATCAAGAAGGAGATCACAGTCCTGCGGCGGAAGCTCGCACACCCACGGGACCTGGGCCGGGATGGGCTGGAGCGGCACAGCTCCTCTGCCAGGGGAGTCCTGCAGGCCCACAACCCCTGCGAGAAGGACCTGCAGACAGACAGTGCTGCAGAGGAGAGCAGCAGCCAGGAGACTGGCAAAGGTAACGTTCCCTCCACAACTGCCAGTCTAGGGAGCTGTGGAGAGCTGCCTCTGGACAGGCCAGGCTGGGGAGAGGCTGCCCTGAGAGGTGCCTCCTGAGGCAGAAGGACTGTGTGGGCAGCTCCCCACACACACCTCACTCTTCACTCCTCCATGGGAACGGGGTAGGTGGCCTCTTGTGGGACAGTTCCTTATCCTGCATCACCCTGCATCACCCTGCAGGGACTCCTCATTTCCTGTAGTGCCTCCCTTAGAGGTGGGTGCCAAGGATTATGTCTGTACCTGCCCAGGCTCCCTCCCAGCATGCTCACTGGATAGTTTGTAGTGAGCTGTTGCCAGCCAAGCAAGGGGGATTGGATGAAGGAGGCCACGTCCTGTGTCTGGAACAGCCACAGCCTGGTGTGTGTTTGGCCCTGGTGAGGGTTGGCAGGTCGCTGGTGTTCACAGCTGCAGTCACCCCTGGTGAATTCATCTCCTTGTCAGTCGAGGAACTAGATGTTGTTCCAGAGATGGACAGTTCCAGCTGTATGATGTGGGGCATGAGGTGGATTGTTTCCTCCTGCTAGGACCTGCCAGCTTGGCCATATTGCCTGGTTTTTGGGGGCATTATGGAGCAGGCTGCCTTCAGTGTCCCTGACTGCTGAGCTTCAAATGCTCTCCTGGGGCTGAGTCAAACAGGCCAGCTGCCAGCTTCCTGGATGGAGATGCTGAGCTGGGCTCTGTGGGGAGCACAGCAAAGCTCCAGGCAAAGCTACCATGTGTCATTGGGGGTTTGCCACCTCTGCATCCCAGTCTTGTCCCCTAGTCACTGGGAAAAGCAGATTCTTCCTGCAGTGAGGGAGGATCTTCTGAGATAATGTTCCCCAGAAACAAAGCTGTTTCTTGACACCGCTGCCATGCAGTCCCTGCCATCAGGGCTGCAGCTGACACCTTCTCCCTCTTCCAGGTCTGGGTCCCAATTCTTCTTCTACTCCAGCACATGAAGTTGGCAGGAGGACCTCTGTGCTCTTCTCCAAGAAGAACCCTAAAACTGCAGGCCCTCCAAAACGTCCAGGACGCCCCCCAAAGAATCGAGACAGCCAGATCACTCCTGGGCATGGGAACAGCCCCATTGGGCCCCCCCAGCTGCCAATAATGGGGTCCTCCCAGCGGCAGAGGAAGCGAGGGCGAAGCCCACGCCCGAGCTCCAGCTCGGACAGTGACAGTGACAAGTCCACGGAGGACGCTACCATGGGTGGGTGCAGCTGGGCACTCGTGGCCCCCCTGGCAGCGCATGGCAGGCTCTGGTGCAGGGGTAATGCTCTTTGTTGGGGTGTTTTTCAGACCTGCCAGCCAACGGTTTCAGCAGCGGGAACCAGCCCGTGAAGAAGAGCTTCCTGGTGTACCGCAATGACTGCAATCTTCCGCGGAGCAGCTCCGACTCGGAGTCCAGCAGCAGCAGCAGCAGCAGCGCTGCCTCAGACCGCACCAGGTACTGCCCCTGGCCCAGCTCTGCTGACAGCAGTGCTGCCCAGGCTGGCAGTGGGCAGCTTTCAGCCCTGAGTTTCTGAATGAGGACCTTGTTTGGTGGTCCCCGTCTCGTTCGTCTTCCTGTAGCTCAGCTGCTAATCCCTAGAAATCTGTAGGGTTTGTGCCTTTTTTAATGTAAAACCTAAAGGTGTGAGTGTGCAGCAAAGGGCTAGTAGGAAGCATGAACTGGGGAATTCCCTCTTGGCACAGTGGCTGCTCTGTCACTGGCCCTTCCAGCAGCCAGCACCAGCAGGTTCCTGCCTGCACTTCTAATTCGGATCAGGGCACATCTTCTGGTCCTCACAGGTGAAACTGGGTGAGGGTCTGGCTTGCACGCTGGCAGAAGCACCATCCCACCTTTCTGCCTGGTACCCCTGCCAAGTCCTTCCCAGTGCCAAGGCTGGCGGTTGGAGGCCACAAGCCCTGATGTCCCAGCAGCCCGGCCCTCTGGAAAAGAGTTTCTGGAAGCTTAACATGACACCTACTGATGGCTCTGCTCCCTGTCTCTGCAGCACAACACCCTCCAAGCAGGGCAGAGGGAAACCCTCCTTCTCCCGAGTGAACTTCCCAGAGGACAGCAGTGAGGACACATCAGGGACGGAGAACGAGTCCTACTCTGTGGGCACGGGGCGAGGCGTGGGGCATGGCAGTAAGTACTGTGGCTGTGCAGCCGTGTGCCTGGCTGGCACCATCACCTGGGGGACACAGCTGACTCCCCTCTCCCGTGCAGTGGTTCGTAAGGGCATGGGGCGTGGCGCAGGGTGGCTGTCTGAGGATGAGGATTCTTCCCTGGATGCCCTGGACCTGGTGTGGGCCAAGTGCCGGGGTTACCCCTCCTACCCGGCATTGGTGAGTACTGCCCATCATCGGGGCCTCTGAAATCTCGTCCCCTCCCTGCAGACTGGCCCTTGGGGTCCCTCTGCTCCTCTCAGCCCTCCCCTGCGTTTTGCAGATCATTGACCCCAAGATGCCGCGGGAAGGCATGTTCCACCATGGTGTCCCCATCCCCGTGCCCCCCTTGGAGGTGCTGAAGCTGGGGGAGCAGATGACTCAGGAAGCACGCGAGCACCTCTACCTTGTCCTCTTCTTTGACAACAAGCGCACTTGGTAAGGCCAGGGCACCGAGGGCTTTGGTGGGGGGGTCCCCGGAGACGATTGTAACCCTCAAACGAGGTGGCCCCCTGCTCTCTGCAGGCAGTGGTTGCCCCGGACGAAGCTGGTGCCTCTGGGGGTGAACCAGGACCTGGACAAAGAGAAGATGCTGGAGGGCCGCAAGTCCAACATCCGCAAGTCGGTGCAGATCGCCTACC
>VZRX01017302.1:240079-250857 GCA_013398075.1 Notiomystis cincta | reverse complement strand
TCCATCCATCCATCCATCCCTCAAAACTTTATCTGAAATCCCTTTCACTCTGTGAAAGAATCACAACGAGTTTAAAGTGAGTATTTGGCTTATACCCTACACCAGACTGAGCTTTCCAGAAATCAGAGATCTGTAAAACATCAGCTTTCCTGACTGCTTTGAAATTTAGGAAATAGGGCACTGCTGTAAAATATTGTCACTACATTACAGGTAAAAGAAGGGTTTTTTTGATCATATTTCCTTTTCCATCTGTTATTAAAGAACTTTTTTCCACTCTGAACTCTTAAGGGTTAACTGGCATTGGGTGGAGGAGGGGGAAATCAGAGGTCAGCTCATGTTCTGATATCGGTGAACTCACAAGTTACTCCTTAAGCGTGTGGTTTTCATCCTAGGTTCTTCCTGCCAGCAATTTCTCACTTTAATCATACACCCACAGCAACCCAGATCTTTAAATTCAGCAATTCTTTCTCAGGTTTCATCAAGTCATTGGCAGCCTGAGCTATTTTTGGGATATTTTCTCTACTGCAGATGCAGCTTAGGAAAACGCAGGGAGCATGCTAAAGACCTGCAGCTATTTGCCTTGTACAATTTGCTCATTTCTCTTTATTTCTCTGTTTTCCTGCACTCATCACTTAAAGGACAATCTTTCTTGCAAACAAAATCCCCGCAGCCTGATTAGAGGGACTGAAGGCTCCCAGACACGGCTTGCCTGCCAGCCACAGCACGGTAAGGACATGGGCACTTTTGGCTAGCCTTGCATTGCAGCTTTTTAAGCTTTGCTGAATGTTTATTTGTGTCCATCGCTTCCAAATCAACACTGCTGGCATGGCAGGCAGTCTCCAGCTCCTGGTCTCCATTTTCATTCCCTAAAATCCTCATCACTTGTAAGTAACACATTTATACTCACCGTCTCTTTGTTTGTTCTAGAAATCAATGACTGACACTAATTTTGATCAGTTCCAGGGGTCGGGGATTTTTCCTTACATTTTACTATCTTTTGGACATCTGCAATTTGCAATCCTGATTGAAACTGTGGATATTTTATTGCCTGATCTTCCCTGTTGAAGGTATATTGTTAATTGTGATACTTAGCTCAGCAAATTATTCAAATCAGGGAATGGTTTTATGTACAATAGATGGAAATGTTATAAAAAAGCCCTGCTCCTGCTGATTTACTGTTTTATACATAGCTTTCCTGTCTTGTCTTCTGGCTCTGCTCGAATACCTTGAGGCTGCCACAGTACACTAACACTACAAAGGGACTGACAGCATAAAACCAGTGCAGCAGACAGAGCTGTACTAAAACTCACTAGATCTTACCATGCAGTTATTTTATTTGCTCACAGAAATGCACCAAGTAACCTCTGCAAGAATGGTGACATTTCAATTTTATAGGACATACTAGTTTATTAAAGTACTTGTAAAAATAGTTTAACATCCTTGGGAACATTTTACTTATACATAAAGTTCATGTCTAATCAATGTGCAAACCAAATTCTGTGTATCTCTGGTGAAAGAAAGTGGGAAAGGGATTCTTTTGGTCCTTTTATTTTGGGCTCCTTAGGAAAACTGGAATTGCTTTATCCTTTCATGTGCAATGATATGATGATTGAAGAGAATTTCCCTGAGGGATGAATGTACATCATTCACATATTTGACTGCAACTTAGGGCTTGCTGTCCTCTTGGGGGAGGTTTTAGAAAGGCTGACTTTGCACTAGAGGGAGGCAACCTGCAGACAGACTAAGCAGCCAAAACTACCTGTGTCTGCTGCCAGGACAGACAGGAACATAGTGAGCAATTGTAAACCCACACTATTTCCTATCAAAATTCTTAGGCACTGCAGTCTGCAGCAGAAACAAAAGTTACCTTCAAAACAGTACTTTAGCTTATTTAGTACTTATTAGTTTAAGTACTAAACTTATCAGCTCAGTTTCTAGTTTGCAAAGGTTTCTTGAGTGATTTATAAAACCAGGGGAGGGATAGGAGAAATGCTGTATGCGCATATGAGTGGAATTAAGGTCTTTAAGGCTTAATTTTCCATATAAGAGAAGTTCTAGTGTTAAAATGCAAAGAAATAAGAAAAACCAAACAAACATGTAGGATGTAATGACTTACAACTCAGACCACTAGAAGAAAAAAGTGAAAACGTCAACCAGTATCAGCAGCTTTAGGATCAGGCTCTGAAGGTGGTATTTTTATTTCTGAAAGTCTCTTCACAATTTTGAGGCAATTTCTATGATATTGTCAATGTTGCTTTGAACTTAAGGCTGATACCTGAGCCTGGCTCTCTCATCCAGCTGGTCAGTCTGCCTCAGTTCCACCAAAGTTGCTGATACTAAATTAGCTCATTGATAAAAAGGCATAAATCCTCTAATACTTAGTTCAATTTTATACCAAATCCCAAAACTCAGATGGCTTGAAGTGTTGAGACTCAACACATTTCCCAGAGACCATCAGTTGTTTACTGTTGACAGAGAAATTGATACGTCATTAGACGAGTTACAGAGCACACCCTAAAGCTAGATCCCATCCCACATTTCTCTCTCAAAAACTGATGCTGCTTTCAGCACGAACAGAAGTCAGGTGAAGGAAGTTTTACCAACAGAACAGGTCTGTGCAGAATTGAGTCTTTTGGGAATTCAGTGAGATAAACACCATACAGGGATTATACCTGTAGATAACCATTCAAGTGGTGCTTGTTTGGGCTCATTTTAGAAAATGTTGTCCTAAATTGTGCCATTGATAAAAATTATTGCTAGAAAGACAAAGCACGTTGTCACCAAGGTGTGCAGAAAGGAAATAATCTGAGTAATGAAAAAACAGATGACATATATTAATTGCTTATTTTCAAAACAAACTGTTGCATACAGGAGCTCTCTGGAAATTGAAAATCTTGTCTTTGTTAGAGGAGGAATATGGATATTAGCAACTCTCCATACCTTCCCAACTGAGCATACACTCATACCATGTTAATACACTCATTTTTTGGTGTGCATATATACTAAATCAGCTACACACAAGATACTAAAGAATAATGGACTCTATAAATGTACTAATTTATAATTCAGCAGCAGCTATGATGCCAGGCACTTGGTAACTTGATGATCCTTGCCTAGAAACCAGAATATAAAAAGGGCTAATGGATATCAATAACAGCAATGGCTAAAGTGGAACCCATGCTGATGTAAAGTAAAACTTGTTCTAGAGTCAGAACATGAGTCAAAAACTTAATTATGCCTCAGAATATCACGGAAGTGGGTCCCTCTAATTTTAGTGACATCCTCAGACACACAGCAAAGCTGCAGTAAGATACTGTGCATGAACACAGCCATGGTAATTGGCCAGTTATATTCCATTCAGCGTACTTGGGGGTTTTTTAAGTTTACCCTTTACAATTTTAGCTTAAAAATCAGTTTAAAGAAGGTTAATTGGTCCTGTACTACTCTGCAACTGGCTAGACTAAAAGCACCCATAGTTTCAATGGATCCATTGACATGCAGGAACTTACTACACTGCAACAAACTGATCAGATGGCTGAGCCCTTCATTAAAATTGAAAGGTCAGTTTTATTTTTTCTTTGCACCAGATTAATTCTATTAAATCCAGTTGAGAGACTGTGTTGAAAGAGGAATCATCAACAAACAGTGAATAGTAAAAATTCTTCAGGGACTGGGTCGAATTTTAATAGTCATACAGAGTCTTCCCTGTAGCTGCTGAGCCCTGGTAGCACCAGCACTCTCCCAGATGGCAACAGCAGGATGAAAATGCTCTGCAGCCTGTTTCTCTTGGACCCTCCCATCTCCACTTCTTCCCACATCATCCCACCGCAGTAGGCCTTGGCCCATTTCTGGATCTCTATTCAGCCTCAACCTCAGCCTCTGAAAACTGTTAGAGAAGGACCAGGAGATAGTAAGGGCTACCTGGAAAGGATCAGAGAGGGGCTACAGGGCCTGTACAGCAGGGTGGAAGTAACAGAGGAATGGAGAGGTAACAGACATCCTGTGTGCACAGAGGACACTGCAAAGAGACAGGAGACAAACAAAAGTGCAGCTGCTTCCACCCAACACTCTGAGCATAAAACAGCTGAGAAGAAGACAAAACCATATTACAGTACACCACTAAAGATAGAGATACTAGAGACAGTACAGCACTGATGGCATCCTTTAAGTATGGGTCAGTCCCTATTTGAAACATTATATAGTTTATGTCACTCACAACACAGAAAGATCAATGTGTATTGTAACAATGAGTCAGGAGTATGAAGGCTATTGGTAAAGGTATCATCATAGAAACTCATTATTTAAGATGCATGACAATGTTGGCCCAAGAACAGATATAAATCAAACACAGAATTAGGAGAATACACTGAAGTGGCGAGATGGGAGTAAGAAACCTAATTATCAGGTTTTTATGATGAAGAATGATCAATTACCAAAAGCACTGACTGTTTTTACAAGTTGCTGCAACATTAGTATTGCTCCAGGACTGTTTCTAGGTCACTGTCATACATGCTAATTTAAGTGAGATACAAATCAGTCTCTGGGTGTGATGAATGGATAGGTGCTATAACTTACTTTAGCAAGGTTGCTCCTTTTGACATCACTTCTCTCTCTGTACAAAGATCAAGATGACAAATGCAGTTACATCAGCATCTTTTAGATACACCAAATCAGCACTCTGAGTTAAAGAAGAATGGAGCAATCTTGGTTCTTGTTGATATTCTAAAGAATGTTGGAACTCTGTTATGAGACTGTATAGATTAGGATATTTTGAATTTATTTTAAGTGTAAACAAGAACCAAAAAGTTACTTACATGCTAAGTTTTTCCTTTATTGCTCAAAAATTAAGTTGACCATTGTCATTAATATTACATGAATTTCCATGATAATGCTTTGTAGGCTGCAAGTTAAATATAATCCCTGATACCATCTTTTGGCATTTCTAGACATTAGCTCCAATTAAATATAGCTGCAATGGAATCCTTAACTGCCCCATCAAATATGTCAATTCTTCTTTAGTCAGTTCTCATGGATATTTCTATAATCTTGACTCTTGATTGCCTTTTGTTTTACTACATATAATGATCAAGCTAGCAATCATAAGAAATAGAACCACTAGCAAAGGCAGCTAAAAGTTATATTTGTACTTGAAAGTCCAAGCCCAAGTCACTGACAGATTCTAATGATATACAGCAGCTCCTAACTCCAACTTCTTTTCCTTTGCCATGTCCTGTTAGTAACTGAAGTCACTATCTAAAGCTAGATGAAATATAAAAACTCAAAGAATATACTATATCAGTGCAGGAATGGTCTACTAAATGTCAATTCTGCATTTAACAAGGATAGCAAATGCAAGTAAAATTTGGCTCTCATTAACACTGGCTCACATCTATCCCTAAATCATTTATGCTATGACTGTCTTTTTTGACGCCAGACACAGTATTAACCTGCCAGTACTCAAAATTTGAAGGTAAATAAATCATTTTTATGTTTGGCAACGAAAAAACTAAAGGCCTCAGTCAAGAGGGAGGAAAGAGATTACTATCCCTAAGTATGAGAAAGCCTTCAGATAAAGTACTGATCCAATCATATTTATGTCAAATAATTTCACCAGTTTAGAGTTAGATGGAAACAAACAACATCTCAGTCTTGCAGAGCATGCTGACATCAGATGGCCCCCAATTTTAGTTCTTTCATGTAGTTTGTCTGTCCTGGTGTTATTAATAGGCACACTAAAATGGGAACTTTGCCCTGGCTCAGCTTTGACTCACTGCATGGCCTTGGGCATCACATAACCTCTGTCTCCAGTTCTCTATCTGCATAATGCATTTGTCTATCTAGTGGCTTTGCAGAGTCATGGGGCAAATAAATGAGTCACTTCAGAGAATTTTAAAATTGAAATACACTGGCTTCCCTTCTGCACTTTTACAATATATTTCCTGAATTTTAACATAAACTTGACTTATTCATAAAGGCACCCAAAGTATTTAAATAAGCAGAAAGAAGAATTATTTAACACTTCCAAATTAAAACCTCCTAGGACTAGTACCTTGAACTAAAAGAATGGAACCACAGCCACAAAAAACAGCTTGTCATCTCACAGCCCAGAATACCTTCATCTGATGCTTTTTATAAAGCTCTTGACTGTCCAGGGCAGTGGGAAGAAAGAAGGAAGCTTAATTTTGCACCATGCAAAGAAATAACAGATTACATATTTAGTAAAATCTGCACTGCAGACCCACTGGTCTGGGCATAACAGATGGGAGAATCTGTCAACCAATCTCCATTATTACACTGGCAGTGAAAAGAGCTCTATTATTTTGGAATCTAAACTGGCTCTGAGTGCAAGAGAGTCATATTCATTTGACTGCACCAGAGGATACAAATCCTCCATGTGGCTGAGATGACTTGCACAAAGCTAATCAAATTAGTTATACGTTTAGTTAATTATTTTTCTTGTTGTCCATTGAAACAAATCAAATTTTCTCTAGAATATAACTTCTCTGTTGCAAGTCTAACCCTTTGTGTCTTAAGGAGAGAAAAACCCCTTCCGTCAAAGCAGCCCCTGAGGGGACTTTTAAGGCACTGACATGCAGTTCTCAAATGTTCATTTGTTTGTAATGGAGCCTAACCTAGATGCAAAACTGAATTACAGAGTCATCTGACATTACTTTAAAATGCAAAGATGGACAAAGCAAGTGCATTAATTATCAAAAGTTGAAAAGTTCACCACTGATTATGGCTTCAGTGGATGCTGCAGCTTTAGAAAGCCCAGACATCCAGCGAGCAACTGATGCCTCATTAGATACAAGCAACTGAATCTTTCAAAGTGGTGTTCTTGGGTGCTCACTCATCCATTGCTGTCTTTTTTTTCTTATGACTTGGTTAATTCTTTGCTTGGATTAGGGTTGAGATCAAGAATGGACCTTAATAGAAAGAATACTTATAATCCTGGGATACACGAGGAATATGCTGACCAGTGTTGCTGCATTAAGCAAGCAGAGAATTGTTCCCAAAGTTAGTCCCTAACTCAGCTCTGGTTCAGCTCTGCTAACCAGGAGCATGGATCTTGTGATAGCACAGCTACCAGAGAATGATAAATGCCATTCCATTGCTAATTATATCACTACAGAGCAGTGAGAAAAAATAATCTATTGCCCAAATAAGGCTACATGTAGATATTTCTGAATGCACAACACGTTCCTGGTCCTGGAAGTACCTTGTCCATTCCACAAGAAAAGATAAATCAGAATTCCAACCTAATTCATAGCTTATGTCCTCATGGAACTTGGCAATAGGACAAAGAATAAAAAAACCTCTAAAGCTGATCTAATCACTAATAATGACATAATTATTATGACATAACTATAAATTTATGATAGATCTAGTCTGACAATGCTATTTTAGGACAACAGGTCAAACAAGGATGGAAAAAAACCAAGTTCTAATTCATTCCTTGTATAAATTGGCAGTATTCCCTTTGACTTAAATGAGAGATTTACTTGCTCACTCTAAGTTTTAGTCAGCATCTTCCCAATATTTATGACTGAGTTGCATCAGCCTAAAAAGTACTCACTTTTATATCCAGAGCAAGAACCTCCAGAGAGCTGGGGAAAGGCATATTTTCATATAAGGGTCTTCATTTAGACAGTACATTTAGATTTACTTTTACTGGAGTAATTTTCCCATATAAAGAGAAAATTTATTAAGAAAAAATTAACAAACTTCAGGGGCATAACAGCAAAAGCCAGTCTAAAATATCTATGTGGCTTTTTTATGTCCAAATAACCAGAAAGTAACACCCAAGGAGGAAAGAATAGAAGGAATCACTGAAATAGAGAAAAATGAGAAATAATGAACAAGTGGATACATGTAGGTACATGTAATCTGCTTGCATTGTTTAAGCAATAATAATAAATTCAAACATTAAACCAGAAGGAGATGCTCCTACTTTTTTTGTTTTGTGGAAAATGGAACTTTTGTTTTCATTGTGACACACCCACTTGAGAGTTTCAAAACAGCAAATCTTGCTGAGGAAGGGAAATTTTGAGTTGTGCTAAGTGAAGTACTTGAGTCATGTTGGTGTGTAAATTGCAGTAAAACACGGAGAGACACTCCATCCTTCTGCAGCTCAGATGGGATCAGCAATGAGGTCAGAGGATCAGTACTAGCACACAGTCAACCTAAAAGTATTGCCATAGAAAATTCTTGATTCTGGAGAAAACACTTTACCATAGGCTGGACTTTGATGATAAAGACTATATTTAAATTCTTTACTGCATTACCAGAGGGATTTTGCCACAATGCAGCCCTAAAGGAAAAATGAAGAGAGAACTGAGGCAGCCAGGTGGTCCATCATTTCTTCTGAGAAGACAAAACAGTGAATCATTTATAAGTTCAATCAGCAAAACCACTGGATTTAAAGCTTATCTATAAATATATTTTTTATGTGGTTATTAATTTACTATTTGATGGTTGGTTAAAAGATAAGGTTGCCCAAGATCTGTATCCATTACCATTAAAGGATAAGTATCGAGGACTTGTGGACAGGAGCTGTTTACTGTCTTCCACATATTGCATAAATATCACAGCCATACATCAATGACTCAGGTCAGAGTGTGCTGCTCAAAACTCTGTACAAATGTCAAGCAAGAAAATTCCTGATTCAGATTTTACATATAAACATATAAAAAAGAAATACAAGTTTTATAAAAGCACAGAACTTGAACGGCAGTTTCTGAGCTGCCAGGTTACTTTCAATGTTGATCAACTAAATTTTCATCCAGAGTAACCACTGCTTCACATCACAAAGGAAAGAAATTAACTGGGCTCCATTGCCTGAACGGCACTGCGGGCTTTTGCCACTAGAGTGTGTCAAGGCATTTGTGAGGAATAAACCTCTTCACGTGCTGTCTCATTCATTTCAAACTATTACCAGAGCTCTGAACGAAGACAAGTAGCTTGAATGTACCATTTTTCTGATTCCGTGCTTGACTGCTAGAACTTGTCTTGAAGATTATACTATTAAGAAAAGGTCTCACTCATTAGTTGGCTTATGCTGTGCACAGGGATTTTCATATGGATACTGAGCACAGGCATCCAGAAACAGTCCAGCTAATTTTAGGATCCATGACACTGTGCCTATGTTTTCAGTTCAACGCCAATGAAACATCCCTTCCAGGCTAAGACTCTTACTTTGATGCAGTACAATAACCCTGCTATTTTGTACTGAAAAGTCAGCACAGCCAGTCAATGTATGTAAATCTGTCCTTTCCTGCTTCTCTCTCTGCTGGATGTCTGAAGTTGCAGTAAAATTGGGTGGGCCGGGGTGGGAGTGGAGGGGGGAAGGGGAACCCACATACCTATACAAAAACTGCTGAAAATCTAAAAATATACTGAAAATCTGTGCTAAGAATAGAGATGCTCCAGCATATTTAAAAAATCAGTTTGAAGAGAAACTATAAAAGCCCCTCTCTTTNAAAAAAAAAAAAAATCAGAACAGTTAAAATTAGAAATGCGTAGGCATAGAGCATTTCCAGGATCAAAGAGGGTATGTGGAAATGTACACATTTGGTAACACTAAAAATCAGGATCTGCCTCCATACTTTTCTGAATCAAGGCTTATCCCTTTTTCCATCTGTAAAACTGTACTGACAGCACTGCCTTCCTCTCTCATTTTTCTCACTTTTGTCTATTCAGATTGCAAACTCTTACTGTTTTGACTACAGAAGTTCTTAGTAAAAGTTTTTCACTGTCCATAATGTCACCTCCATGCTGGAGATTTTAGCTACTAGACCAGCCTTAATACTTGTTCTTTAAAAGATATGAAAAACAAAACAAAAACCAAATGACATCCCAACAACTACCTGTAAGAGACAGGAATCCTACACCCAATCTGTAGTCATTTACAAGCTCAAGTGATGTTGTGAATGGAGACACGTAGCACTTGATTTCATCACTGCTTTACTTCTCCTAGGAAAGGTCTTATAAGCCTATCTTGGAAACTACAGCAACTTTCTGAGCTTCCAAAGGTTGACACTGTTAGAGTGAAAATGATGACTGAGCAAACAGCTTCTGAAAATCCCAAGTGTTCACCCAAGTCAGCAATATAGGGTGAAGGGGAGAAGAGCCACAGATCAGAAGATTCTGCCTTTGAATTGCCCAGATCAGTCTGAGAGAATGAGAGCCTGATAGGGTATCTGGAGTTCTCATCACCTGCTCTGTAACTTTAGATGAAAATTTTGAGCATCATATCTATTTGAAATGAAATGATGGATGACAAGAGAACAAGGAACATGAAAGAAAAGAATAGGAACACAAAGTAGAAAGGAAAGATCTGTGACCAGTAAGGTCTCTTTTACTTAGTGTATACTGAGCTAATGATACCTCATGCAGGTATCCCACAATCCCATTAGAATTAAGAGATCCTGCTTTTCATGAACAGCCTGCTGAAATCACAAATCCCTACCCACTATATTTTTGGCCCAAAGAATCAGTGTACAGCACAGGCAGAGCATGCAGCAAGGCTCAAGGTCCTGCACTGGTACAGTACAGGGAGGAGCCACACCCTTACACACTAACAGTCACCCAAAAACACACAGGTCACCTGGAAACTCCCAGGACAGTGAAGATTTCATAAACAGAATCGAGCAAGTGAAATTTCTTCCAGTTCAAAGACAAAATAAAAACATCAGAAAGAAGGAAGCACAAAGCTCAGTTCATATAGAATGCACATAATTTTTTTTTTTTTTTTTTTTTTTTCAAAAATAACCCCCCTC
>VZRX01017302.1:225621-240063 GCA_013398075.1 Notiomystis cincta | reverse complement strand
ATTACTATATTTTTTTTTTTTTTTTTTTTTTTACAAAATAAACCCCCTCGTAATTCCATAATTTCCATTTGGGGTACATCTGAAATATTACATCTGAAAAATAAAATATTGTCTGACTTTTTAAAAAAAAAAAATTTACTTTTTAATTGATATTAACTTGGAAGTGGAAAATGGTATTTCAGTTTCAAGAAATGAAAGATTTCATTTTCAGCATGTTAAGATATTTCATTTAACAACTAAGAAAATGTTCCATATTTTTCCTAATTTTTCAGTTGAAAATATTTTAGTTCAACCTAATCTCAAGAGTGGTCCCAGGCCTTTTGAACCTCTGTTATTCTAAGAATTTAAAAATCATTCAAAACCTCTATTCATAAATTCAAGCAATATTTTGGCCCTACAATCTTGGGAAATACTCAAGAGCCTTTCTAAAATACCTTTCCATTTCCCAGCCCTGTGTCCTTAGCTGATATTCCTTGTATCCTCATGCAACAACAGCTCTGCCTTCACTGTGGCAGTCCCTCGTGAAATGTTTTCTAGAATTAGAGTGTGAAGGCTGGATAGTGAACTTGCCGCTGTTATAAAGAAGGAAGAACACACAGGAGAAGGTATTTAAATTACGTCCCGAGGCAGAATGAAGTTGATTTATGTCAAGGATTATTTTTATCTCTCCAGTCAACTAGAAGTTATGCAGCAAAGCCCGCATGGGCGCAGCCACGCCGCCCTGCTCCGTACCAGACCGGCAGCGCTCGGAACGAAAGCAGCTGAGCAGCAGGCGGAGCTGCGCCCGCCGAGCCCCCGGAGCCGCTCCCTGCTCGGACGGGCACCGCTCGGGCAGGGCAAAGCACGCTTCGCTCGCACACTGCCACACGAGTTCCGGGCACTGCGGGGTTGGGCTCCTGCATCTACCGCTCCTGGCATGCTGAGGAGGGAAATGGGATGGTTATGATAGATCCCATACCCCATTCTTCAGGCACTGCCTCTAAACATCCCTAATCCGGGCTGAGAGCAGCTTATTTGAACCACGGACACCTGGGAGCCTCCTCCTTCCTTTCTCTGCTCTGGCTCTGACCCAGGAGTGAATATATTCTTCCATGCCTGAGACCTCAATACAAAGGGCATGACCTTTCCATTGATTTCAGACATCCCTGCATAGAACTCCAACCAAGTATCCCTGCAGTACATCATTAGGAAAACAAAGCAAACCCCCACAACGGTGAAATTACCTCTGGAATAGAAATGTCTATTCCCTCAAGATTTTTCCTCTGAAAAAGGCAGCATATTTATTGAGTTTTTAACATGTAGATGCATGTATGCAGTTGCCTGAAAGCACATGATCTAAAACATTAAATCTCTGCATTTAATTTTCATGTGTAAGGAAGGAAAATCAGTAAAAAGCCTGAATAAATAAACTCTAGTTTTTAGAATAAAAAATTATAGTAAATGTTTCCAGGCAGCCTGCTATAATAAATAAATTACTTGGATTTTAAAATTCTCTTGCAGCATTTGAAATTAAAACATTGTGCCACATTTCCAGTGCTTCCCAGCAAGAACAAATTTATTATAAAAGAACATAAAACTACATTTTTCTGTACCACTGGTGAACAAGCAGTGCAAGGTCACCAATAAGAAATGTAAATGAATTTGTATATTAATAAATGTAATGATGTATCTAACTGAATTTTAATCATCTAGTGAATGTGACTCCTAAATTACAAAAGGAAAGAGACTAATTGGATTCTCTGTATCTTTTGTGTTTGCTATGAGTAGTATATTGTACATTTCCTAGCATTGACAAAGGACAATGCTGTGGACAAGGAAGGAGTTCCATCCAGTGGCCAGCAAGTGGCTTGAACTTTATGATGTAAAGCTTTTTATTCTTTTTCTTCTTTTAATTTTTCTAAGTAGAAATACCACGTTTTAAGAGACATCTCCCCAATCTTTTGAAACAAGTAAAACTGAGGACCAGTGAGATGTTATAAAGAAAAAGATAATAATCAAAATAGTACCTAAAAGGAATAGTTTAGAGCTACTCACGTACTTCAATCTCTTTAAAATTTCAAGCAGCACATCTTCTCAAGAGCTAAGAGATTTTACATTATTTATTACAGTGTAGAGATGCAGTGGATATACATGTTTTCCTAATAAACCTGTGTCTGAGTTCTCAACATTTTGAATCAGAGCAGCAAAAAGACACTGCATGGGGTAATGCAAAATTCAAAATAAATTTTAAAATTCTTTACATGACATGTTTTCTGCTAAATATACAGTATGAATATATATTACACTCAAAAGCTTTATTTCTTTCTTGGCATGAATGTTTACAGCAACATAACTTGAAAGCAGAACAGAAAGGTTATAGCATATTACAGATATAATACATATAAGTAAGATTCTGTCAATTAAAGTCCTAAAATTCATGTAAGTCCTATATTATATTTGGTTGTCTTTTTTTTCTGTTATGAGAAGAATTTCATCTCATTCCTGTGAGATAATGATATCTAATAAAGCAGATGAAATTTGCACAGCAGTTTGCAAGAAAGAGAAGGTTTTTTTAATCTCCATCTGAAATAAACAAAGCAGATAATAGCAAACCTTCTGGTGAATAAATTATTAGCAATTACACCTAATTTGGGTACCATACTGTTGGAACATTTCAGCAGTAGACAAATGCAATTTGAGTGAGGTTCATCTCTAGCAGTAGGATAACAGGCTGAGGTCACTTTAAACAAATGTTTGAAATGCAGTGTTTTACTAGTATTTCAATCCCTGCCAATTGCATTTACTTACTATAATTGTTGTTTCATAAGATTTAGAACAAGCATGTTTTGCTATCTGCTGCAAGACACCGTACCACAAATTGAGGTGATTCAGATTAAGACCTGTCTTACTGTAAGTACATTCTGAAGCCTAGACTTTAATCTTTATAAATTATTCATATCACCTCACAACTGTACCTGTTTCTTTTAAAAGATAATCTGGTATGGATTTGCCCTTTCTTTTCAGAGATGGCTGTTCCTCTGATTCCCTTAGTCAGGACTTGCCCATTCCAAGTACCAATTCTTTCAACCACTTTTCCTTTCCTAATTTTCCAAAAGAAATCCTAGTGACCACAGTTCTCTGATGTTGAAAGAAGTGTCTAATTTACAGCTTTCTACAAACTTTGTGGAGTGAATTCCCTTTTTCCACAGAAGGGTGGTGTAACAGGCCACCCTGTTTCACTTAGCAAATTACAAGCAAACATTGGAATAACTGACGTGCCATCTGATGTATCGGTAGTGAACAGAAACCTCCCTGATAATGTATGTCATGCCAATTTTTTGCACACTTGATGTTGGATGATGACCAGCAGTGGCCTTGTGAGGGAGTGTATGGTTGGAGAAGTCGTGATATTGACTTGTGTGATTTATCCAACATTTTGAAAGCAAACTGTCTTCTGATGTCTTAACTTTAAAGTGGCTACAATAAGATAATGCCATCTGATTTTTATAAATAAAAGGTACATACATTTCCCCTTGTCATCATTTGGAGAACTATCACAGCATTTCTGTTATTGTGTCCTTGTTTATAATAATGATTACCTCAAATACTGACAACCATAGATACAGTATAATATTAAAGGCTGTATAAACAAATAACTGTCTTTCTGACAGATGCTAAATGTTTTAAAATAGATACTTTAAAAGTTTTATAAGTAATAGATTAATAATGCATCAGCTTAGAAAAAAGTCAGAACAAACCCACCAAACAAAAAACCCTCTAATAAATCTCCAAACTTGGATTTATCTTTCAAGGAAAAAAAGTTGTATGTAGCATAATTAGCAGGCATGGCTATTATTATCTCCTTAATTATCTCCCAATTCCTTGAAATGTAGAATCATGTACGATGTGAACACACGAACATAAGAGTTCATACCCCTCACCTCATACATCACAGAACAGGTTTCCTGCATTGTCCTCGTGGGGCCCATAAGAATTGAAGGTCTGCATTAAGGCAATAATCATAATTAAACCACGTGCTTCACCCAGCAATTCACAGGGCTCAGGAAGGAGTTAGTTTCCCTGATGCACTAGTTTCTCTGATACACATTTAGTTTTTATCTATTGGATTTAGGTTGGGTATTTCTCACCTCCCTCTGAAGCATCAGCTCAGCCCTATTGTCTGGATATACATCCAAACTCTATCCACACAGATCAAATCTGAAATTAAATCAGACAGCACCAAGACTTTTAAAATTAAAAGAGCTGTAATTCAGCAGATGTAACTCATCTGATAATTCTTGTTCCAAAGCATAAAGACATAGTTTTATCTTCATTTAACAGTTTCTCAAATAATTGCCCATTTTCCCACAAGCTTTGTATAGTAAAAATGGCTTTTCTGATATTTTGATTAATTTTTCCCTAGTAGTAAAAACTAAATAATTAGACTAGAAAAGTGTATCATTATTTTACAGAATTCTGTTTTGATTAATATATTTCTAGTCTTCATGACCATTTTCATAACTGTGCAGTATGTCCCTCACCCTCCACAATCCTGAAACCCTTCCTTCTCTACTTTCTCCCTGCTCTGCACTTTTTGGTTTCACTGTACTTTTTCTTAAGCCCACTGCCTAGATCTCTCATGGAGTCCACCTGATGGCAGACTGCAGCTTCAGACCTCTGAGTGAAATAAAATATGAGTACATTTGATGGGGCTTTTTCCCCCTCCTGATCAGCATGACAGCACAGTCAATGGCAACACAACTGCGTTAGAGTCTTGGCTGCTGCTAAGGAGGAGGGAGCTTGGAAAAATGTGGGAGCAATGTTACTTTAAAATCTACATGTACACAAGGTCTTTCACACAACCCCTTACCTCTACACTGGGAAAAGGAATATGGCATTATAATAATGATAATATATCTCATATGGCATTATTTCTCTACTCCTTGGATAACCAAGGAGGGCTAACCATGAGATCAGTATTTATACAGAAGATAATGGTCTTCTTCACTCCATCAATGCTATTTAGATCTATGTAGGATTTGGGGACACAAGAATTTTGCATCTCTTTGATGCTGACAGCACTTAGAACAGTCTTAACTTGGTCTACTTCTCATCCCTTTTCTGTTTACGTCCTTGGTGCAGGTAGTACAAAGAAAAGGATTTTACTTATCCCCCTTCTCCTTCTCTGCATGTTCTCTATGCTGTTTCTCTTGACTTTGTTCTCAGTATCTCTTACTTCCCTCTCTGCCTGGCAGACAAGGCAACCTTTGGGACCCTGTGATAGATATTAGTGTCATCACAGGGCAGAGGTTCCATTTGTGGAAGAGCTGTCTCCTGCCTGGCTGTGAGATGTATGCAAATGTGACAGCCTGGCAAGGATTTGAGAATGTCACTTCTAGCAAAAGAACTGTCCTGAATGGTATTTGCCATATATAAAACCACATATGTATCAACAAAAAAAATCCCAACAAAATTCAACTCTAATATATATTTCAAATGAGATGCCCACAGGCACTTATGAGTACATGTCAGTAGCCATATGTGCTGTAATCCTCCTCTTTATACATAGACCCAGCATAATCCTTTCATGCACCATGTATCTAATCTGTATTCTCTGCTTTGGAAGCAAGATTAATCTCAAATTTTCAGAATTAATTCAAAGGCATTAACTAGCCTACAAATCTTCATTGCTTTGACTACCAACTAGTTAAACAATGTGGCAAATGACCAAATCGTTTGTGGTACCACTTCATTTCAGGTTCTTTAAAGCCCTGCAGCTGAACCACAGCTGTGTATTTAATGCAGAATTTTATCTTTTGGGGGAATGTTATTTTTAAATGCTTAATAATTATGAATTCATTTGCCATTCCTTTTATAAGCAGGGGAGCATAATGAACTCATCTGTTATTCATGTGAATGTCAAATGTGTTCCCACTGGAGTTTTATTCTAATTCACTATTAGTTAGTGGACTCATAAAATAAAATGTTATCCATTTTTTACTCTGAACATGTAATGCTTGGTAATTGTTCAACAAAGGGCAAATGCAATACTTTTCTTTGATAACTTTCAGTTGTGATTTAGACCAGTTTTAGAGTAAGGGTACCTCTAGAAACAGAAGTAGATTTGATAAGCTGTCAGCCTACCATTTAAAATGCAATGAATGAGATTATCATAAGCTAGCATTTTTAAAAGTAGATGTATTATACTATAAGCATACATGCTTGAACTACATAAATTTAACATAACAAGACAAGCCATATCCAATATATATTGTTTAATGATAGTTCAATGATAGACATATTTCAGTATTCCACAACAGTTATCAGGCAGCTGTTCTATTGCAATAGGAAATTAAGAGGTGAGAGACTTACAGGTCATGGCAGAATCTGAATGTGATGACACTGGACAGCTGGACTTTGACCTGTGAAAACAACCACAAAGTAGGCAATATAAAAACAGAGAATTCAAACTCTTATGTGATTTTTTTTTTAGAAAGAGTTAAACACATAGGACTTTTTATTAAATTATTTTCAAATTTCTTCTATATCCCTAATCTAAACTGAAAATTAGCTGGGAGGACCTACCCCATGAACAGGTAGCCCTGAAATATTTCAGTGCCTTAGATCTGACATGCTGTGCTAGTATTCTCCACAACTGTGTCACAGGTATACTTCCAATCTTGAAATGCTCTTTAGAAATTATAATCAAAACAAATGAATTATTATTGAGATGCAGTTTAAAGGCAGATGGTAATAAACCCAGAATCCCATTTATAATTGGAGCCTCTACAGCAAAATATTTATAGATTTACTTTAAAATAAACAAGGAGAGATGTTCTTTTTTTTTTCATTTGAAGTAACAAGGATATGTTTTTAGTATTAAGAATGGAAATAATTTCCTCAAATCATATGTATGATATTTAAATCAAAATATGTTATTCTTGTGCAATATCTGGCAGTCAGTAGATTATTAGAATACTGACTATGAAGAAACTGCAGAGAAAATAAACATGCAAATCGAAGCTCAGATACAAGTCTTGATGATCACAGGTATTTCCAGATGTTAAAAACTGTAACTTCACCTTTTATAATGGTTATCTGGAAAATATAATAAGCAACAGTGCTTCCTGGATAGTATGACTTCTTTCATAGTTGAAATACTATTTATTTTAATCTTCTAAAATACGTTTTATTTTATTTAAATAATGAGCACAAAAATTCTACTTTTACTTGCTGTAATAGCAGACTGAGTATATGGCTAATGTGAAAAAAAAAGGAATATCAGAATTAGTGAATGAAAGGAAGAGTGCACAAGAGAGGTAACACTTTTGAAGCTTGCATGTCTGTCAGCTGCTTTTTATTCAAAATGAATGCAATGTGTTTATTTTATACATTAAACAACTACAACAGAAATTATTGCCACCAGCAGGCAGCCTTAAGGCCCTTCCCTAGAGTGAGAATACAAATGTGGGAGATAAGAAAAATGGGAAGGCATAAAGTTTTGTGGAGATGGATGTTGATCTATAAAAATACCACTTTCCTTGAAAACAGAGGATAGCTCAGGAGACGTAGAAACTGACAAATCATTCATCAGTTTACAAGGGGACCTACGGGTTTAAAAGGCCTGGGTTTGAACTCATCATTCTGTAATAGTGAAATTCTATTCACCTCACTGGAGTAATTTGATTTATACATGTCTGAAAGGAGAACTGACTTTTGCAATAGAAAGTACATAAGAAAATATGTTGGAGAGCATGAATTCTACAGAAAGGAAGCAATAAAACTAATGAAAATGTAACTAAGAATAAGTAAGGCACTGAATTCTATCAGTTCCAACAGATTCAATTTTATTCAAAAACTTGTAGGAGTTGGGGTTCAGGATTGCTAGTCTCCTCTAAAGTCACAAAGATACAAGAGTTAGGGTTTTGTGCTCATGAGTTGTTTGGCTTTTCCTACCCACTTGAAAGAACAGAAGAATTTGCAGGGCTGAATATGTGAAAGCAGATAGGGGTGAGGCTGAAGCTGAGCATCAGCCACACTGGGGATGTCCTCACACAGTGCCTGTGAGGAAAGGAACAACTGCAATTACAAGGGTTTTTCTGGAGCCCTGCTGGCTTTTTGCCACAGAGGGTAACACCTGCTCTTAACTAACATTCTATTTATATCAAGCCTCTTTTAAGACAATGTATTTAGTGATTTTAGCAGTTCATAGTGCTGAAGGATCAGCACCTTTATGGCAAAACACTTGCATTTGTCAGCTTTTACTTTGCATAGAAAAAGAGGTAAGAGCAACAAAGTGACATAAGTGGTGATTTTATCAAACCAATCACAGAAAGGAGGATCAACATATCATTCAGGGTGACATGTACAGAGGAGAAGTATTTGAAGACATAAGGTTAGGTAATTTAGGCTTTGAGTATAAAGAATGCTGATATTTCTAGGGAGAAAGGGAAAAAAATACAGTTGGTAAATAGCAATGTATTACAATACTGAAGATGGAAAAATACTTCTGTGCCCTGCTTGCATATTTTTAGAAGCTGGAATAGTCTACTGCAGCTAATGAACACTCTTTCAAAACAATAGCCAAAATATTACATTAGGAGAAACAAACCCATCCAATATCAAGTGATTAGATGTTTCTACCTGGAACAGCAGTAGTCCTTGGCCATCTTAAGATTCACAAATTCTCTTATAGAACTGAGAATGGTAAAGGGCAGCAGAAGGAGTCCCTGAGTTTTCACTGCTCACAAAGATTAAAGAAAAAAGTTCTGCAGTCTCTGGAGAAAAGAACAGTGTATCTCATTTCCCTGAAAGGAACAGAGAGGTGACAGCTTCAATGCTATCTGAACAGTGTAAAATACCAGAGCAGGGGAGCATGAAGCTGAGCTAAGAACTGGACATTAGAAGAATGGAAGTGGAATTCCTTCACACCAAAAGCTAGATAACATGTGCAAAAAGATAGCAAAAGCAGCAACCAGAAGAAATCAAATCATTTCACAAGAAAGTTAAAAAAACACCTGAACAAGGAAGCTCAACAGTTCAGAATTTATGTCTGTTGGCTTCTTTACATGGGAGCATTTCTTTCATCCTCATCAATTAACACTGTTAATAATCAATTGATATTATTAACATTTACCTCTTTTCTGAAATTACTGGTCCTTGCATTAACTAAATGTATATGAAAGTTTCATTTTGGTATTTTCAGATGAGATATAAAGTCAAGTGCTGGCCCCTTGGGATGGCTAAAGTTTTAGTGCAACTCTTAGGAATAACCAGGCCTGTAATTGTGGTGTCCTGGTAAGATTTTAATTCTTAGCAAAACATCACTATGCATTTTATCTTCATAATCCACTCATACACTTGAAAATTAATGATTACATTTTTTTCCTAATACACCTCAATTGTTGTGTCCTATTTGACTGCTGCTGAGGTTCATTAGTAGTGTCTGTATAACTGCAGTGGATAAACAGACACCGATATTGTTCTAATTAACTCACAACTCTTGAAGCTCTGACTCTCCAGAAGTGAGAAATGCAGAAATGCTATTAATAAAAAAGGTTCTTCACAGTAGTGGCAAACATTTTGTGAAGGAGACCAACTAAAAACAGTCATGTCAAAAAATATATCCTGAGGCTTATTATTAATGTATCAGCTAGTATAAATCACTGTAGCTCCACTGACCTCACTGAAGCTATGGTGAATTTATATTGAGAATACAGCTACGTAAGCTACATCTCCTTTTAGCACTGTACAATGGAAAAACACATTCAAAAAGAATAGGATATGGCATTAACATAACATTTGAGGAACATTGCAGATCACAGAATTAGCTGAAAAGAATTCCATTAAAAAGCTACTACTACTAGTCTTACCTTCCATTTGTTACATGTGCTTTGAACCTTAGGTGTTTAATTAAATAATTTTTCTGACTCCGTGGACACACTTAATGCTTTTATCTCTAGTTCAGAAACTGTTCAGTCCTAGATTCTTTACTTTGACAAATAACATTTTAGAATGTATGGTGATTTTTTGCTTTACTTGTTTGCTTTGGAGGGTTTATTTAGTGGGGTGTTTGTTTGTTTGTTGTTTTGTTACAGGGTTTTTTTTAACAAACTAATGCCTGCTTTGGCAGTGCAAGCTCGGATGGTTTAACAGGACCAAATTCTAAACTCACACTGGAGTGAAAAATGCCTGTAAAACAATATGAATTTTAAAATAATAGACTGGGTTCACAGTATGGTAAAATTATAACATAGCCCAAAATATGAAACAGGGCCAGGATTCCAGTAAAATAACATGTGAGGACCTTTTGTCTGCTGGCTGGTATCATATCCGGAGATGATTTTTTGTACAAGATTTTTTAGAAGAAACTTCAATAGGGGTTTGATATATGGAACAATAGCAGGATATGGCCTCTAACTGGTAGGAACAATTGCTGTTCTCAGACATGTGCAAGTTAACTTTCATTAACTTTATTAGATTTTGTGCACACTTTCTGGCCTAGATTCAGGGCTGCATCTAATTTCTCCTGGGGACAGCTGAGACACAGAGTGTAAGTGAAGAACAATAACTATTCTGTGTAAGAAGAATATATTGAGGAAAGCTCACATGAGCCTCAAGAGTGTGATTGACCAGTTTGGGAATAATATGAGAAAACCCAATACAAGCAAACAATAATACAAGCAAACTCACTTTCTTTCCAGCTACACCCTTTTTGCCTTGTAGGCTGCAGAGCAAGGGAAGAGTTGCCTAAACTCCACTCTACAATGGGTGGAAACTCCTCAGACCAAAGGAATTTTCAGCATGTAAATCTTCCAGTTTTATGGCAGGCCCATCCAAAAAAGTCCATTATGATGGGAAGATACAAAGATAGAATTTAACCTTTGAATTCTGGAAGTTGTACATACAGATTTTTCTCTAGAATAGTAACTAACAACTCCATAGACAAGCTAGCTGTTTACATTGTTCAAATTTTGAGGGGGGTTTATTTATTTTTTATGGAATTATTTGTGGAAATATTTCCTTCAGTTGTCAGAAAGTGGAAATTCTGTATTTTGAAAAGAGGACCTTCTGTTTCCCTTTCCTTCATTGCATGGCTCTGACTTTTCTACAGTCCCAAGCATAAACTAATTTCCTTCCTATTCAAGGCCCATTATCTTTCCTTGACTGGTTTTCTTCACCTATTATGTAAAATTCAAATTTTTCTGTGATTTCTGACAGTTTCCCCTCAAATATGTGAAATGCTCCTTTAGGCTTTAATTTTACATTAGCACTGTTTAAGCTGCCCAAGGCCATTTATTCTCAATTTTGTGTAGCCACTCCAAGAGGCCAACACAGATTTTTGTGCAGCCCTCTGATAAACCAGACTAGAGAATTGATTTGACTGAAAAATAATTGAGGGAAAAGAGTGGTTTTAAATTTGATCTTCTGCCTCACATCTGCACAAACAGCTGCATGAACATAACAGAATGGGTGGGGCAGGAAAGAGAACAATTAGCTGATGTAGAGCTGCTTAAACCAACATTCCTACTCCTGCAGGAGCCAGGAGCCAAACAGTCTAAATGTGCTATTTTAAGTACCCTTTTAAATCCCTCACCTGTCCCAGTGCCTATTAAAAGAATTGATACTAATAAGGCAAGGATTATATCACTCCTGCTTACTGATGGAGCCAAACTTCAGCTCATTGTTTCCTTGTTCTGGTTGATTTGTCTTCTAATTAGATTGTAGGATACTGGGAAACATAAATGATTTTTTGGCCCCCTTGACAACAATCTGACTTCTACTACAGTCAGTGCAAATTTTATTTTGGATTCAAAAGGAATTAGATTATATTCTAACAGACACAATTTCCCCCAGATACTAGTTGTTCTGATTATTTTGTATAAGAAGGGCAATCCTTCAGAGCAGGCTCAGATCACTGAGAAATACCTTTCTGCAAATAATTCTGGGTTTTGTATAATAATTTAACAGCTCTTTCCAAGAATAATGACTTCTGATTTTTAATTAAAACATTAATTTTAATCTGTTACTTCTAAAAAGTGACTTTTCTGAAATCACTGGGGCTTTAGAACATGAGGTTTAGAACATGAGCAATAGTGTTTAACAGCTGAAATCATAAAGGAGAGAGCTACATCACTCCTAAATTGAACTGACCTAATTGCACAACCATTCTGATTCTGTTGGTACTGCTAAAGAGTTTGTTTCTCATCTGGAGTTCACTTGGGACATTTGACTGCAATATGAGGCACAGCATTGTCATCAACCAACAGGAGAGAATCTGCTAAAGTTTAAAATAGAAGTACTTTAAGGAACTGAACACATTCAGGGTTTCTTTTAATACGAAATGTCAAAGTCCTTGATACTTAACTGAAGCAAAGGACCACTGAACACATGCTGCAGTTAACTGAAACCATATTACCCAAAGAATAAATGCTCCTTCAAATAGAAATGGAAATTTTCCATTGAGCTATGAAGAACATTTTGTGAGTCTGCAGTTCTCTCCAAAAATCAAGATATTTGATAGTACAATTCTGTCTTTCTGATTCCACTAGTTTCCACAGTTGTGTTTGTATATTTGTTGTTTTCTTTACGTAGACATTTGGTATGCATTACATGCACTGAGGTAAAATAGGAGCACAACTATAGGCAAATACAGCAAAGAACAGCAGCAGAACTGGAAAAAGTAAGGTGTTTTTAATGATTAAGTAGTACTTAGTTTACCCTTTCATTCAGGGACCATTGCAATACAATATTTAATCAAAAAGTTATCACTATTCATTATCAGTAGTCTTGATATTGCATAAGGATATCAGTCCTGGCTCTGAGCCTTATAATGAAATTTCCAAATATCTGTCCCAGTGGAGTGAACAATTAATATTTCTGTCTGTATCATAAGCTTTTGCAATTACTGAGTATTTTTTATAAATATTGGTGTTAAATAATATAGGATATTAAAAAAATGAGAAAAAGCCAGAATTCAGTACCTGAAGAAACTATTTCCCCAAAAGCAACAGAAGGTGTCACTGCTAACTGATTTTAAACAAATGAATCCCTAAGTGGAAAACACTGCCTTTGTTTTGAAAGAAACTTGAAAGTTGTTTGAGAAGGGAACTCAGTTCCCTTCTCAAATATTCTCCAGCTCCAAACATAAACATTGAATTTAAAAATGGAAAAGACTGCTTCACATCATCTAATTGTCCTTTCTGTGTGCCATTATTCCCTACAGCTGTTTCACTTCAGGCTATGATTCACAGTCAAAGCAAGAGGAGTTTAGGCCAATATTTGGACAAAAACCCTCAAAGGGTCTTTTAACCCATTAGTATTAGAGAGCTAGTAATTGGGGGTTTTCTCTTCAAATCCATCATTTAGGATGAAGCCAAAATTAATATCATGAGGATGTTGGAGAAACCATTTCCATCAAGAATTGTAAAACTGAGTCTCTAAGTAGTTTGAGACAGAAATCTTTCTGTATACTGCAGTTCAGCTTGCGTAATGGATGTCTCTCTAAACTTGTGATATTATTTGAACTCTGTGTGGCAGTCCTAACCCCCTTGTCTTCCTTGATACTGTAGTGTTGCTATTCTATGTTAAACAGCTGTTACATCCCATGCCAGAGATGGCTGCATAACACTGACGGGTGAGGTGTTATTTTCTAAATATACATACACACAGATTTTGAAGTACTTTATGGTTGTTTGCAAGTCTCTCCATACATTCAGATATATCTATATGTGAGGTTAATATAAAAGAAATATAAAACACACCTTCCCTCCTTGATAAGCTTAATTTTTGGTGTCTGGAGAACAGCAGGAACTCACAGCCTTTTCCCTCTGGACTTCCCTTCCCTAGAGGTCCCTCCCGGGCTGCCGGCACCCGGGGCCGTGGTGTCACCGGGTCATGGCTGCTGGCTCTGCAGCTGCGGGCCTACGCTCTGAGCTGCTATTTACTGGTTGTGAAGTAATTGCCGAAGCTATAATTAAAAAAAGAAAAAATATACATACATTCATATAAAGCCCGTGGCTTTTAGCCATCACGATTGCATGCTTAATAGCTGCATCCTAGCACTCTCTGCAGATCCCAGCCTGGCGGCTCCAACACAGCCCTCCCCTCCTCAGAATCCCCAGAGAAAGGCATTTCAGGTCACTTGAATTATTTAGCGGAGTGTTTTTAACCATCTCAAGGGCTTTGCTTCTGCCGTGCGGCGCCTGCAGAGCTCGGGTTTGTAGGTTTATTTTTTTTTTTTTAATTTCTTTTTTTTTAGCACGCGAGGTGGAGTTGCTCCACTTCCCCGGCAGAAGGAGGAGATAAAGCGCGGGGCGAAGGCGAGAGGGGCGGCTCGGCGTGTGGAGGGGAGGGGAAAGGCCGCCACACCTGCGGGCCGCGCTGCCCCTCAGCCCCGGCCCTGCCCGCCGGGGCCGCTCACCGGGTCGCTCTAACGCAGCTCTCTCTGTCTCTTCTTCCCCC
>VZRX01017302.1:211885-225421 GCA_013398075.1 Notiomystis cincta | reverse complement strand
CGTGGGCGCCTCGTGCGCGTCCGTCCCGCCCGGCTCCCCCCCGGCCGGTCGCCCTCCCTTCTTCCCCGCCGGCTCCCACCTCCCGCCCGGCACCTTCCCCGCTGCCACCGCCCGGCCTCTGTCCTTGCCTGGCCCCACGCCTGTCCACGGGCCCGGTCCGCGGGCGCCCCCGCTCCCCTGGAGCCGTGCTGCCCTCCCGCGCCGGGCTCGCCCCGGGGAGCGCCGCGCTACCCGCCAGCTCGGTGACCCGTCACCGGCCCCTCTTGGCCTGTCGCGCACGAGGCTCGCTGGTGGCATCTCCCCCGTGATCCCTCACACCTCTGGCAGCACCCGGCTCCGGGCGGCCGCCTTTGTGCCGGGCTCCGCGGCCACCTCCGGCCGCCGCGCTCCGTGGGCAATGCCTGCTCCCCGCTCCTGGGCTGCGTTCAGCAGCGCCCGAGTAGCCCGCTCTCCGCTAGTTTCACCAGTAGCCCTTACTGGGACTCCTCTACTAGGCAGCCTCTCGCTGTCCGTGTATTCTGGATGAGTGCGGGCCTGTCCTTCACCAGTGCTGGGTGGTGAGTACCCAGTGTAAGAGTCCTGTCGTGCGAGTCCCGGATTTGTGAACACCGGTGTACCTGTACATTTCCCTGTGCCGGGCACTTGTAATGCCACTTTGGTCTCAGTCGTGCAGAGTCCTTGCTATGTAATGACTCCTGAAGATCACTCAGTGTTAGACATCCCGAGTCCCTGAGTATTCCACCACATCAAATTCCTAGAGTTTTGAACAGATCACATAAACACCTGTTACTCCCATCCTCCCTCTGCCTCCCAAGCTTCCTTGCAAGAGTTTCCAACAAGGGCCTGTTGTATTCCCATCCCTGGCCACTCTTGTTCAGTGTTTGTCTGGAAGCCTGTGACCCGCAGGACAGAGTTGCCCAGCATGTCAGCACCTGCAGCCTGCCTGTGCTGGGGAGCCGGGGGTGCTGCTGCACATAGAGCTCAGACACTTCAGGGAGGAACTTGTCTCTGACAGGAAGTTACTTCCTCTCAGCCGCGATGAGTTACTGAGTTGCTGCATGATCCAAGTCCGTTTGATTGCAAAGTTAACGTAAGGGGTTGTTGAAATTGAGTTTCCGCTGTTTTGCTTTGCTTTTAAATGGAATGGAGCTCATGTGGTGAGTTTCCAGGCTCCAGCTGAGGCTCGACTGTGTTGGTCCACCAGAGTGCATGTTACTTCTTTCCTCTTATGTATAGCATGACTGTAAGAGAACCCATGCTTTATCAGTACTTAATGAATACAAGTTTTTCCTGTATGTCCTGGACCCTCATGCACCTTCACCAATGCAAATAGTTATCATGCAGTCTTGTTTCATTAATGAGATGTAGTGTATGCTTCTTGGTATTTAAAAATGTAATGTATTAATAATCTTACTTGTAGTCCTTGCTGTTCTAACACCCAGGATCTATACATCTCTTGCATACTTTCAGCTGCTGTCATGACAACCCAGCTCTGTGGATTCCTACTTAACCTGCCACCCCAGCAAGTCTTCCCTATATGCTCTTCATAACTCCTATGTGATTTCATCAGAGTACCAATAATGAAAGGAGGGCAGGGAGACTCCACTGTGAGTTTCTTTACCCAGGTCTTTTGCAAATCCATGTCTGTCCTTTTGTAGATACCAACTGTTTAGCAACTGCTGCTCTGAGTAGCCATTTTGCTGTGCATTGTCCTGTGTCTGTTCTCCATCCCAGACAACTGTAGGTTGCAACATCAGCTTTGTGCTGTTTCACTCTTTCATTGCTGTAAGAGAGTTGAATTCTGTCTGTGTCTCTGTAACAATATTACCTGGGTGTTACGGTTTTTTATTTGTGTTGCAGAATGTTTTATTGAAAAAATTAGTTCTACTGTCTGTTTTATTAGTGGAGGAAACTGAGGTAGGGGTGAAGATCTCAACAGTGAAATGTTCTCCACTAAGCACATGGATTCCTCTTAGTAAGCAGTAGATCCTTTCAGTTTTTTTCTCCCACTTCTTACTTTAACAAGAACACAACAGCAAATTAAGTAAAATTATTTGAATTTTTCTGGAATTTGTATGTGTTCTTCGGATTTAGTTGCTAACCTTGTGAGAAGTTGTTGCATCAACTTCTGAACTTCTAGACTTCTGAAAGTGGCTCTGTCATTAAAATTAGTAATGTAATTTCTGTTTTATTCCCATGCTTGTGCCAGCATGCATGGTTGTATAGATCAGGAAATGATCTAACAATAATTTTATATTTTTCCCTGATGGGTTACAGAGTTTGGTTCTCTCTGGATCATTGTGAGGCTTCACACACATTTGTGCCTGCACGAGTGTGAGGTGGGAATAAGCAGACAGATGGCAGAACTGCTGCTTTCAGCAGCCTTGTGAGCTGATTATGTTTGTGCAGTTGGGGATGCAATTTTGAAAAAGTTGTTCAGTATTACATGTAAAATTTTAGGTCAGTGAATAAATTGCTCCTGCTAAGTGATCAGAGGCAGCATGATTTCTAGAATTCACAAGATTTGCAGGCAGTCTTATTGATAACTGAATAACTCACAAAGATAAGATGTTGACTTTGAAGCTGGGCTTCATCCTTTACAGCAAAAAAAAAAAAAGCCCTGAATGACAACTGATGTTCTTCAGTGAATGTGTATTGCAGCTTTCTGCCGCCAATTAATTTGGAGGTTTTGTTCATAGACTGAAATATCTGGTCTAAGAGTAGTAGCCTGAAATAAGGGTTTGTATGTAAATTATAGAAGTATTTTTGAAAATTATTTTAATTACAGGGAGGATGAAAGACCTGTGAGCAGGTATTCTCACACAAACATGACTCATGTTCCTTGCAGGTCTTTGAACAATGAAACTGGGCATGATCGAAGAAAAGCAGGTGGCTGAGTCACTTGGACAAGTGGTTCTGGCATTTGTCTTTAGAACAAAACCTGCTTGTGACACCTCCGGAGTTTTCTGACTTTCTGATGCCAAGCTGAGGACAGCGTCAGGGCACCAAATTCAGGGCAGTAGGAGGGAGTGGAAAAGCTTGTTTTGAACTCTGGGGCAGCCCTTACATGGATGAAATAGTTGGCATTTTCCTGTCTCTGGAGTTCCTAAAGCACCAGGAATAGGGTGTCGAGGGTATTGCTAGGGAGGCACTGGGTTGGAGAGGGTGGTGGCTCATGGAGTCAAAAGAAGATAGCTGGAAGATACTGAATCTCTCCAGCAGTGTTCTGTTGAGAATAGGCTGAGCAAGTCCTTCCAGCCATGGACTTCCTCTCCTCTTGTAGGCTCCATGGATCTGCTGACATTTTATTCTGTCATTCTTAATTGAAGAACTTTTTCATACCTGTAATTTCACTTCACTCTGGGTTGCTCTCTAAGCCACCCGTTCCCATCTTGGCAGGATATGTCCTGCAGGGCCTGTGCCTTGCTTCTACCAATGTGTTGGCTCTCAAACTACAGGTGCAGAAGGGATGTAGAAATTATCCTGGTGGTGTGAACACTGATACAAAATTTGAAAATTGCTGACCCAGACAAAATTGTCTCTTGGACAAAGTGTCATTTAGACACTGTTTTTGAGACTCAATTTGATGAGTAAAGTTAGAGAACACTGAACTTGTTTGAAAGCAGGTTTTTTAGAAGTGTCCCTAGAAATGAAGTGTAAAGGGATGCAGGAAGAGTTGTAAAAGCATTTTAGCCCACTCGGTTTAGGGAGAAGGAAAACTGAGTAGCCTTTTTTTCCTACGTTTCTTATCTTTCTGACAAATAAGTCCTATCCCTTTATTGCATTTCTGGTTTGGTCTTGTGCAAGACACAAGGTGGGCCATCATGATTAGTGGAAAAAATACCATGTCCTGGCTTCCATTGTGGAAATGGAAAGGAAGTGTCTACCAGTGTGAAGGGGCTAAGGGTTCACACTGCTGCTCACTGCTGTTTTCCTTCTAGCAGGAAAGTGTTTGAGTGGAAGTGCAAGAAGGTTGTGACGAGAGGGAGAGTAAGTGTGTGAAGAGGAGTTCACACTGAGGCTGTGTTGTGAGGAATGAGGAGGACGTTTTTCTTAGAACCTCACATCTCTGCTCACTGCAGTGATTTCCCTTGGCACCTTTCTGAAATCACCTGAGTTTTTGTCCTGCACGTTGTCTGCTTCAAGCTGTTTATCTTGCCTACCTAACTTTAAATATCAACATCTTTGTGGAGAAGACATTGTCTAGTGGTATATCAGGTTAACTTTTGCCAGTTGTTTGCTTTTTGTAGTCCCTTCTTGAAGGTTTCCTGCTGGTGAGCAGGATTATTTTAGTGGTGACCACCTGTACTTGATATAATTTGTAAGGGGAATCATTTGTTCTGCCCCTGTCATCTGGTACTAGGTAACCAAGAACAAGAGTTTGGAGCTAGAATGAGTAATGGGGCCTGTGCCCTGCTTCCCATCTGTCTGAACAGCTCTTTGGAGATTTAGTTTACCATCAGTGTCTTGCATTCAAATGCCTGGATGAAGCCTGGCTCACATCTTCCTCATCTGTTGGGGGACTGTGCCAGAGGCAATGGGTGGTGCCTGTAGCTGACCTCTCTACCTGTGGTGGTTCTGATGCTTTAGGGAAGCTGACAGCCCTGTGCACATGTGGAAGTGTTGCTGGCTACCACATTCTTTGCCACAGGAATAATCTTGGCCATCTTCTGTGATTGAAGACCTCTGGATTAAAATAATATCCAGGTGATAGCCAGTTTTGACCTAAAGGTTTAGCTCAGAAATTTTTCTGTTCCTTTCTTCATTGATGGCTTGTGGTATTTTGCAGAAACTGCTTGTTTGGCTGCAGGACAGAGATGCAGATCTGCAGCCATGTTGATGTGCCTGACTTCTGTATTTCATTGTGTTTTCAGGCCTAAGAGCTCTTAAATTGCATAATCTGAAAGGGTATGGGGTAGCAGTACTACAGTACCTTAATATTTTGTTAGTGAAGTTTGGAAACATTTCAATTCAATACAGTTTAAAAATACAGAGTTAGCTAGTCTTATGCCCATTAGTTTTCTCATTCAAAGAAAGTTGTGATTCTCAAAGTGAGTATAACTTAACTTTGTAGTAAAAGAAATTATTCTAGGGTTATGTGATATCCAGGATTTTTCCTTAGTTACTGTGTCTTGGTAAAGTGTTGCTAAAGGTGGAGAATTGCTGGTAATTTAGATTGAAATAGCTCAAAATCTTCCTGTAGAGCCCCAGAGCTGATTTTTCCCCACAGTGTTAACTGTCCAATGCTTTCTATTAAGGCACTGAAGAAAGATGAGGCTTGTCTGTAGGTGTGTACATATGCTTACACATACACCTGAATAGAAATGTTATGGCTTGCAGTTTGATAGGATTTCATACTTTTCTCAATTTCTTGGTTTTTGGCTGCAGCCTGACTTCCTGCTTTAGTCTCTGCAACTTACTGTAATGTTGAAACATTGCACTTAACTCCTTACTTGCTTTGGTATATGCTTCTTTAGAACCTTTTCTTTGAAACTTTGTCTGGAAACTTAGAATTTCATATTGTCTTAAAAAACCCAGCAGTGTTCTTTCTCTGCAGCCCCTGTGCAGAGTTGTACCTATTGTCTTTACTGCTCTTGATGCCAGAAGTATGAAATTCTGTTGTTTCTCTGCAGGACTTGGTGGTATGGCAGTGAAGACTTACACTGTTTTGTGGCAGACTCAGCAATAATTTGTATTTATTGTTACACTCCAATATTACACAACAGCTGTAATGATTGCTTGGTCATGGCCAAAGATCAACAAAGAAACATACAGACAGGGAAGTGTTCTTTCATGTCTGTGTGTCTGTCTGACTTCATTCTGGTTTTCATGTGTATGTCATGTGGATCTGTGAAGGGTTCAGTGTTTTCTTCTGAATTAACAGGATGTATTCGTCTTTACTGTTGAATGTTAAATGTTGGAATATGAAGTAGTGGTTCTTTCATAGTGGCATTCTTTGCTAGACAGAAATATAGTGAAAAATATAGTGCAGCTTTGAAAATACAGTGCAGTAGAAAATGTGTATTTTGGCTGGCATTGGCAGTGCTCAGCAGAAAGCAGATCTGGTGAATGCATCTTGGTGCAGCAGAGGGGCAGAAGGGATAAAATTGCATGGCTTCAGAAAGAAGTTGCCTTTGCCAGGAGGTTCATCCTCAGATATGATTGGTAAATTGAGAAAATAATGCTATGATAAACTCCAAATTAGGTTATCTGTAATTTGAGGGCTTTTTCCTTCATAAGTTCACTCGAGCTGTTCTTATGTGCAGATGAGGTAGTTTCCATTAGTACAGGAAATCAAATCATTGACAGTCTTAAGGATAGACCCTGGTTTTGTTTCTTTAGCTAAAAGCAGTCACCACAAAGTTGTACTAAGGGCTCTGATTCACTGCAGTACTAATTCTGTGGAAGTTAATTGTTCTCATACTCCCTGTAGCGTGAGGAGGAGTCAGCAACCACCTCTTCTTGTGCTATCAGTCTGGTCCTTCATTTTTATTGCCTCCTTTGGTTTAGTTACATTCATATAGTTTGTCATATTTTCTTTATTCTGCTTTGTGCTTTATGTTCCTGCTAAATATTTTCATGGAAATTCAAATTTTAACTTTGTTTTTGACATTTAAACTCTCTGACTGTCAGAAAAATATATTTTGTGTCTAGATTTGGTTTACTTCACACGTACATCTAACTTTAATTTTGTTTTGCTAGAAATTGTTGAGATATTAATGATTTAAGAATGCAGATATTTTATTTGAAGTTACTGAAAGAGTATGCAATTCTGCCTTCTCTTCAGTTGTGAATTAAATATAATTGTAATGTTAACCAGCATTGAGTACTAAGACAAGAAACATTTAATGTTGATGCTTTTTGATCGCTGACAGTTAAGAGATAACCACAAAATAAAACTTTGGAACCCTGGCCTAGCTCGTTTTGCTTAGTTTACATATCTAGACTGTGACCAATCAATGAATGAAATGTATATATTTAGTCCTTAGTTTTTGGTTCTCTCAAAACTCATGCCATAATTAATGGAGCAAGCTGAGCATGTGAAGCTGTCTATTTTTGCATTAAGTAGCTGTTCACAGTTAAGTGCAGGTTTTCTGTAGCATCAAATTATTGTCTTCAGAAGTAGAAGTGTTAGTTGATATGTGCCATATACTGGTAGTTTGTGGCAAGAGTCTCCATGGAAGGCAGGAAATATGCAAATTATTTAAAAATAATAGTAGACTCACCAGAGTTTTGCCAATACAGAAACTGTTGCTAGGCTGGAGGCCAAAACAAGTCCAGTCAGGCCCTGACTCTCATTAGCAAAGCATTATGAAAATGCTTGACTTATTTTATGATGTCTATGCTCGTAAGGAGTGGGTTATTAAGACTGGTACTCAGCTTAGCATTGCAAAGTTTGCATTTAAATAACAAGATGGGGCAGCTCTACTGTTAATTGACAAATTCTCAGAAACATGTCCTTGATAACCTAGCATGCTGGGAGTGCAATAGCTCTCAAATGCAATATGGCTGTTGAGTTGCTCCTAGTGCTGCACTTCCTCACTGTGTGCTAGTACTGTGGTATATGCTGACTGACCAAAAGCTAGCCTGTTTATCAGTCCAGCAGTATTAATAAGTCAGCATCTTTCCTGGGCTACCTGTATGACCTTCTAAAAAGCCCTTCATTTTCATGACTGGGGTGTTGGCTAAAGGAACCAATGCAAAGAGCTTCATTTCTGAAGTGGAGTACCTTCCTGTTCCATTGGTCAGAAACATATTTGCTGAGATCTTTTCTTTTGCATTTGTGTCACACCTTCTCAATGGGTGTCCTCTAAAAGACTGCACCACTGTGTCCATGCCTTACAGGATATGCCTGAAGTTTTTGTTACCTGGCTGGGCTTTGATAGCTTCCTGGAAGGCAGTGCTTGTTGTGAGTACATGGGTATTGCTTTGCCACACTGAGTACTTGCAGCCACGGTTATTAAAGTACTAATTTCATGAGAATGACATCTTACAGAATCCAGAACAGCTCTGTGGAGTTGTGGCAAGGTCACTGGGACAGCAGCTATATAGAGATCTGTATGTCTTCCCAGAGCACTCTTGTGTTATAAAGATGGAGTTCTCACAATCCTTAGTGGTATATAAAATCTCACTTTATGCTTTCTCTCCATTAGCTTGAAATCTGTGGCACCTTTGGCAGAGTTGAACCTAGGGCTGCAGTAATGTATGTGCCACTCCTGTAATTTATCTTTTGCCCCTCCACCAGCAAAGATGTCTCCTCTCCAGGCTTTGTTGGCACACCATGGGTTCCAGCATCTGTGAGGCTGCCTGCTTTACTGAGTGGTACTTGGAGGCCATGTTTGAGACAGAAGAGAAAGGAGGAGAAGGATCCCTGTCATAAGTTTTTATCTTTAGCATCAATGTTGTTTCTGCTTTATCTTTACTGAAATTTAAAACACTTTCCTTGTTTTCCACATGGCACTTTGTACAGAGATAAGAATTGTATGGGCGAAGCTCAAGAATTCCTGAGTTTTAGGTGTATTAAAGTAGGAAAAAAGTGTGTGATTCTTCCCTGGTGGACAGCAGTGTGGGCCAACTAAATAAATCTGGTTGCTTCCAGCCCCTTTTCCCAGGTGACTGAGAATATAAGGGTCGGGTGCCACACCCTTTTCCGTACTAGGTAAGCGAGCGCAAGGGTAAGTTCAGCTGCCAAGGGAATGGCAAGTTTGCAAAGCTATTCTTTTCTGTATAAATAAACTTGCTGAAAGATTGGCTTTTGGGAAAGATGATGTGCTAGGCAGAGATCCCTTGTAAGGATATTTATGAGGAAGAAAAAACATACTTTTGTAGTCTTTAGTGCTTTATTTGACTGCCACATTAAGTAGGCAAAGGAAGAGAAGGTTGGTGCAGCACTAAGTAGTGTTTCTGCAGAGAGAGGGCTGGAGGCTGAGTGGGTGGTTGAAAAACCCACAGAAAAGGTGTAGTGAGGAAAGAAGCCCTCTTCAAATAGTGCTGCATTGCCTGAAGGGAGGTGAGTAATTGAAATTGAAGTACTTCTTAAGCATGAGGGGCCCTTGGCCAAGCGAGCTCTTGGCCCAAATGAAAAACTGCAAGCCAAGCAATAGCAGGCAAGTTCTTTTGGTACAGTGTTGTACAAGCAGTTACCCAAACTCTGAAGAACCAAATGGTAATGTAGTATTAAAACTGATCCCTAATAAGATGCTGATAGAATGCAAAGTTGTAGTAATGAGATTCACTCTTCCTTAAGAAATAGGAGCAGGATTCTGGCTCTGATTCAGTTCACCTAAAATTGAAAAATAAGCAGGTAGAGAAGAGGCAAGTGGCAGAAATCTCACATGGGATATTTCCCACCATAGTACCTGAATTCCTCTAAAATACTGGGACTAAAAGCTGAGAGAATATATAAAGATTGGGGCTATTAATTTGGAAAGAACACTGGATAAACCCAAGCATTAAAAATGAAGTGTTATAAAGAAGGATAAATGGAACACAAATTACCTTTTTCTTAATTCACAGGAAAAAGGTTCAAGTGAAACAAGTATTCCTGCATACACTTAACCATTGTGGTATCTTTTCACCTCAAGGATGAATTATTGCAGTTTTCTGTGCTTGGACAAGTTGAGCTTTTAAGGTAGAAGACTTAAGCCACTGCAAAAAGTAGCTCCCAGCAGTACCTCTTTTTGGGAGAATATCAAATCTATGCTTCAGGTTGTTTGGTGCCAGCTGCTTTTTTTTTTTTTTTCCCTTCAGTTTTTTCCTTTTGGAGGATTTCAAGGTGTTAAGTTTCTTCACATATGTAATGTAAATATCTTGGAATAACCTACTCAAAGACTACCTACTACCCTATGCCATTTAAGTATGTTTTCTTTTTTAAATGTGTTGAGATGCTCAGCAGCAGCAGTAGATTCTTGCTTGTCCTGATCTGAAATAGTTGCACTAGACAAGGTAGATGAAGATAGAGGAACATGATGAGCACTCTGCTACTACAATGTGAGATATTACTCTTTCTCTGACCAGTGGTCATATAAATGTATGGATGACAGATATACATCCAAGAGTTAGGCAACATAAGCATAATACACTTTCTTGGTTGTCATTTTATGTGGAGTGTTTAATGGAAATTGCTCTGGAAGAGAAAACTAGGCCAGTTCAGAGTGGTCTCTGACATCTTGGCACTAAATTTTAGGGGGTTGGAGATGCCAGAAATTTCTTGGAAGAGGCCATTGCAGAGAGATCAGTAATGTTCAGATGGTTCCACAGATAAGACCTCTTTTTGTTTTAAAGTGATATGATTAGTCAAAAGAAGAAAGAGACAATCTTACATAGAAACACTGAATAGCTGTTGGATCTGAGTGTTTCTGGGACTTTGCAGGTTTTGTCCAACTTCGCTCTATGCAAGTTATTAGAGGAGGCAAGTGGGACTTAAGGATGAATCATTACAGTGGGGTTTGGAAGGGTTGTGTTTTGTTCCTGGCCATGTGATTATGGTGGACAAACCTGGATGAGGTCTTCAATCACTCTACTTTGTGTTCTTAATGTAAAAAATAAGGCACCTCAACCTACTTTGCTTTGTCGAGTTAATATAGAGAAAAATTGGCTATTATTGCAATTGTTCTTTCCCTTGACTGGATTACCCTTGCCAAGAAGCTCTCCAGACTCAGCTCAGGATATTTTTGCCTAAATTGGCAACTTGGAGGTGTACAGTTCTTTTTATCCTTTTTTCCTTTTTTTAAACTGTAATCCACTATATCTGAAATGAATCACAGTTGTATTCATGTTAGCTTGACTCCTTTAAAGGCTATTGTTGCTTCTCAATGGTTTTTTTTCAGAATAGTTTTTTCATTTGGGGTTCTCATAGTCACAGCATCCTCCTTCATATTTTAGGCTACTGTTCAGTGAATCCTTTCTCTGAGAATAGTTAGACAGTTTTAAGTCTGCTAATATAAGGTGAAGACAAGACCTTCCAAAAATCATACTGCATCTTGTGTTTCTGTTCAAGTTGCATGAACACCCTTCTTTTATGGACATTTTGAAACTATGAAGAGGGTATGGTTACACTTTCCATGCTAGAGCCAGTAAGTTATGGTTATGTAGAGAGACAAGATTTCTTGATTTACTGAGTGTTGGAAATGGAGATGAGCAGAAAGAAAAGGTAGGGTGGCAAGGAGGTACAAGCAGTGACTGTATACTGATACTTCCCTAAATATTTTTCTAGTCTTCAGGAACTGGTAGCTTGGGATATCTGGAGCCAGAAGTGATGTCTTTTACCAGTAATTGTCTGGAACACCCCCACCCACCCAATAGCAATGAGTAGATTATAATGACGTTTTATTGAGGTGAAGTTGGAAGGAAGACGAGAATGTTCTACAGGAATGGTTGAAATACTTCTGGGGCTTATACTGTTAGAAATGGAATGAAAATCACTATTTTTAGAACAATGCCATGTACTTCAGAAGTACATAAAAACTGATTCTGTAAGTTAGGAGTTGGTTTCTCTCCTTAATGGTTTTCTGGCACTACCAGTTGACCATCGGATTGCTTAGCTTTTGTCATGCTATAGATATATAAAGGGCAAGTGGCCATTTTAAAGAGTAATTATAAGGAAGAATAGAAAAGCATTAAATACAGTTGTAAAAGGGAGTGGCAGAGAGCTTACTTGTAAAAGTTTATGGTTCTGTTGCTGTCAGGAGAAGGACATTTTGTGTTTGCAAAGCAGGGCAGCCAGAGTGCTTGGAAGTGTGAGATTAGCTTGCAAAGGAAGATGAGAAGGGCTGGGCTGCTTTAGAGGATCAGAACAATGACTAAAAGGTACAAAATTTGATTGGAGGGGAGGTATGTATGTATATGTGTGTATACATACTGGCATATATATATATCTCTATATATCTATATATATATATCTTTGTGTATATGTAGTGTATATGTATGTATGTGTGTATAGGAGGAGAAAGACAAAGAGATGCAAATTAACTTTTTAAACCAGATGCCAGTACTGTTAGAAGAACAGAAGGATATAAAAAGACTGTGAATAAGTTTTAGGTTTAGAGTGTAAGACTTCTACTTTCTGGAGCAATGTGGCATTATTGTAACTACTAATAGGATTAGTGGGAGCAAGCAATCCAAATAGTTTAGATAGATCTTGATTACTTTATGGTGAGATATATGACACATTGCCTTTGGTAGGAAGCTTACTAGATTTGATAGTTTAGAAGGTCCCTCTGAGTTCATTGGAGTGGACTTGGGCTGTAGGCATCAGTGTGGCATTTTACCTTCTCATGGTCCCCCTATGGAAGGGGACTGATAGATGGTCCTTGGTTTTTTCTGCTTTGGTAATATCTTCTAGATTGAGAAATCTTCTGATGATAAAGTTTTCAAGAATGAAGACAGTAATTTTGCCATTGAAAGTCTCAAGTTATCAAGATAATGTGACAAAACTTGTCTTCTCCATATCATCTTATTGTCTTTATTTCTTGCCTGAAAACTCCTCTTTTGTTTTTTTAATTGACACTGGCCATCATTGCCAAGTTGTTCATGTCCTCATGTGCAGACATGGTAGTTAGTAATGATCCACTGATACTCCTGACATGAAGTGAAGTGCTGTCACCAGTGAATTCTGTATCTGAATATGGGGATAAGTCACAGTGTTAAACTGTGGCACTGATGCTTTTCTTGTATAAGAAAGATTGTTTTTGGAGAATAGTGATGATAGATGAAGTTTATTCTCTGTAAGGATTGTTAGATGAACTGTCTGTAATCAGTTTCTGACAGAAGTTATTTTTGAGCAGATTACTTGTTTCACTGTGAGTTCAGAGATGCCCAAGTTGGTGCTCTCTGACCTGGTTTGGTTTAGCAGGATTACTAGCTTACTTGGTGGGGGTTGTTCTCTAATAAATTGTTGTGCTTTGACAGAAAAACTTTTACCTTTCTTTCCAGCCTGCTTTTGCTTTGAATAAGATTTATGACTTTCTTGAGGTGGAGATGAATAGAAGCAAACATTGGTCAATAACAGAGCTCTGTGGAGGTAATGAATTTGGAGAATGTTATGTGTATAAATAATTTTTCACTAGATTGGAACTGAACCATTACTCTGCAATTGTTCATGTTGAACAGGGAATGGGGTATTGGTTTTCTGAACACAATGTCTTTTGCTCTTAATAAGAATGGATGCCAAAATAAAACTCAGGGAAAGGATTCAAATGGCAAACAAAGTGTATGTTAAGCAGTAATTTTTTTTTTGAGTAGTGATACTGGAGACTTTACTGCTTAACTTCAGCCACCTAATAAAATGGATTTTTATTTGCATAGCATTTCATGACAGCAAAGAAATGGAGCAGTGTAGGAGCACAGTTTCTATGAAAGGGAGTAACAGGGAACTGAACAGACAGACTCATTCTTAGGTGTGAGGGAAGGTTGGGGCTTCCACCTTTATGTTGAAATGTCAGAAGGCTTCAGGGTGATAATTTTGAAATTATGGTACGTGAAGGGCTTTTAAAGCAAAGCCAAGATTTGGTGGGTTGTTTGTGTGGCTTTATTTTT